>CAEMYA010000008.1:4421506-4453180 GCA_903131615.1 Diplodus sargus
ATCTTAACTCACAGAAACAGCAGAAATTGGGCTGAAATGTTTGGCCCGTGGATGCTGTACAGCCCTCAAGAGTTCCCTGTTCCTGAAGCAGAACTATCATCTCAAACCAAACATCAACGTCAATCATTTTCATATATTGACATCCATTTCCACAAGACTAAGCTTGATTTAAAAAAAATAAAATAAAATTATGAGACAATAGGGGAAAATGATTGGATAAAAAGTCATCATTCTAAATGTTGACTTTCTATTTCATAATTGTGTGACTTACAATGGGAATATTCTTTTCATCAAGCTTTGTTTCAATCTTTTTTTTTCCATAACTGGCAGAATCAGAACCCAGACTGTAACATTGACTCCACTTCTTTATTCCTCTGTTCTTTGTCTTTTATTCTCAGTATCAAACAAAATCTAACTTGTAATCACTCTCATCAAGGCTGCCTACTAGTGCACATGCACATCCATGCATGGATGATAATATAAACAAAAAATGTAGCATGCAAGGTTAGTGCGTAATTGCTATTTTTGTAAAATCTTTCCCGATTCTCTCTCTGTGTCTCTCTCACAATGTCAAATGTCTATCCATAATATAAAATATAACATGTAATATAATGTAAAATATGTTATGAGTAAAAGGAAATAAACTAAATGAAAAGAACACTTGTAACAAGTGAAAAAAAAAAACCTCTCACTTAGAGAATAAACTGAACAAAAGCACTTGAGTGAATGTCGAAAGGCCAAGTGTCCTTGAGCAAGGTGCTGTCACACAGTACATCAGTCACAACGCATGACAAAAAAAGACAGATGTGTGAGCCGCTTCAGCTCGAAGGTAGACGTTCGGCTGAAGAGTTGACAACCTCGTCACGCTGACCCGACCCTGTGTGGCTGAAACAAGAAGCCGCAGAGGGAAAGGTCGATATATTGACACCGCCGGCAGCACAGCCACTGACAGGAAGTGTTGATTAAAAGCCCAGCGGCTGGAGACCGGCAACACTTACTAAAAAACACTTTAGCTTTAGTAGCTGTGATTGTGCTCCTCGAGGCTACTTTACATTTCTGTCAGAATTAGTGTTGCTTTTTATACCGAGGTTGTTTAAATGCACTGTTGCAAATTTGAAGATCAGTGTATGAAAATAAAGAATAATACCAGTACAGTTGTCAGATTCAAATTCTCTACTAGTGCATCTTAATAATTTAGTTAATTATTCAGCACAAGTTTTTAACATGGTTTTACGGCTGTCTTAAATTTGAACCTTGAAGATTCTCGTTGCCAGTATTTGTACCGATCTACAGTATATCTGGGAGCACGATCAGTTTAAGGCAGTTGCTTTTTGCTTTTCACTTCGAGATATAACATGACATACATGCACATCAGTGTATGAGCTTTTATGATAATTGTTCCAGCGTCACCAAGAGAAAGTGTTTTTTACATTTCTCAGACAAAGCAATTAAAAAGAAAAATGCTGCAGTGAACTGGCTGCTGGCAGAGAAACAGGGAACTGAAGTCGAGCTGTGATCCATCAAAAGGGTCTGTTTGGAATGAGAGACCTATTAGACATTTAAAATGATGACCGTCTTTCTCCTTCCTGCACAGACAACATTTAGAAAGAAGTTCTTTTTCTCTAACGGATTGTGAACACACTTCAGGAGGGAGGTGTCAGCCACAGAAAGAGGAGTCTGTCTCATCCGCTCTGCCTTTTCTGCTTTCTGCTGTCTCTTGTTTTGAGGTTTTCCCAAATTGTTTCAGCTCTTTTCTCAAACCCTCTGCTGTCGGACACTGAGTCAGTCAGCATCTCAGGCGTCAGGCGCTTGACTGAAGTGCCCTCGAGCGCATCCTTCTCTTCGCGTCTAATGTTTGCTTTTTCCGGACATGAGCGGCTCCTCTGTTTGACCTGATGATTTCTGTATCAGAGCTTGATTGGCAGACGGCCACTGACTTGACATTCACACAGTCCTGAATGGAGTGAAATGAGACACTTGAATACACGCTGCTCTTTTCTCTGCCGTGTAAAGTTTGGAGTACCCTCTGATCCTTTCAGCTCAGGGCCTTTCCGCGCCCCGGTTGCCGGGCTTTTTTCTGCTTCGCCGCTCTCGCTGTCTCCCTCTTTTCTCTCTGATTTTATTTGTCGCTGCCATCCTTCCTCGCAGCATTTGACATTCCTCCACCTCGTCTCATCTGTCCTCCACTTTTCTTCCATCTCCTCCTGCTTCTCCGCTACGTCCAGCTCTCTCTTTCTCTGTCTGGCTGTGTTCCCTGAACCCTCTCACCCACTGAGTGCAGCATGCCTGTAAAGGTTGATGCTAATAATACTGAGGTCTCACTCCCGGCCCTCCTCTCCTGCTGCACTTGTAAATACTTAAGTATTATTATATTATTGCTGTTGTAAATACAGTACCATCCTTCCAAACTAGTTGGGAAACATCTTAATTAAACGGGTGATTGCTGGAGGCCTCTGTCAGCTGTGGTTCTCACTGTAAAACTGAAGCATAAACACGTTAAACTTAAATCCCCTCACTTCAAGACTCAAGGCTGTTTCATTAATAAAGTTAATATGAATGATCGACAGTGTTTGGGTTTCTATGGTTCCATTTTCGATTCAGTAGTTTTTGATCCTATGCACACGTCAGTAAGACTTTTCAAAATGATTGCAATAGCAAAGAAATTATGAAAATATACAAAGACAGAATAAAAGCACATAATGTTTTTTATTTCCTCCTCGGTCTAAAAACATCAGTATCGGCCTCAAACTTTACTGGTCAAACTGTGACTTTCCTCTGATGACAACCAATGGATCAATGGGATCAATAGAGCCTCGGGGGAGCTCAGCGTCTGACAGCTGATGAGATCTCAAAGGGTTCAGCGCTAACCCGCATGCTGTAATAGGGTGACCAATGACCCTGAGCCTCACAGCCAGGGAATATTGACGACCAGATCCATCGCTCCAAACAGGAAGAGAAACAAGCCGAGCTGAACGAGAGGAAGGGTCCACTTGAACACAATTACAGTTACATGATTAGTTTGTTTTAGTGAAGACGAAGGTTAACCTTTTGGGTTCAGTGGCATATTTTAGATGTTTAAGAAGCTGGAACCAGCATATGCTTGAAAAATAGCTGTGATGTTGAATTGATTCAGAAACGTTTGCAATTTGAATATATGCTATATTTCAGGGTTTTTTAAATATTTTAATCAACTGCAGCCTTACAAAATGCCATTGCTGTTTTTTTTTTGGACCAATGAACAAAGACACGGGAGGTTTCTGACGATGTGGGGAAGCCGATTACGTCTTTGATTATCTTTTATAATCTTATCTCTTTATCAGTTGAAATATCTTAAACCTCTTCCAGATTAGTTTATGTGGCAGAGAGAGACACACACTATATTATTTAAACGACAAAGGCTAATGTTCGGAGCGAAGGAAAATCTCAGGAGCAGGATGGAAAGCTGAGGCCTGTGGGGTTTGAGTGACCGCAATTATTATATTACAAATATTAAAAAAACAAGTGTTAAATGGAGATCCCACTGCATCGTCTTTGAATACTCACATGAGAAGACCCTTCAACAGCCAAAGCGTTCAGTCTGATACGAGACGCTCCTGATGTGGAGGTGAGGAGGAGCAGCCGGCTGACTGAGGGCTTTAATGGTCTCTGCTCCGGTGTAAATATTTACAGGAGGATTCTGGGAGTTAAAGGGCAGTTTAAAGAAGGCATCGCATCGCTCTTGATTATTTACTCCGCAGCTTTGCAGAGGATTCTCTTCAGATGGTTCCCGTGGTGCCTTCTGGGTATTTCGCCTGCACAGTTGAGGCATCTACCTGTTCAGTTTGGAGCAGAGTATATGGTTACTGTTTTGATAATCGAATAGTTCAAAGTCTCGTTTCCATGCAGAGATATCAAACACCCCAAGGTGGCGGCCTTCAGTTGTAATATGTCAGTATGGATATATAATTGTGAAAGGCCAATATGAGACGATGATACAGGCCAACCGATATACGAGTCAGGATCTGCTACAGTACTTATTTTACCTTCTTCGTCGTTGTCTTCAGCTTCTTCTTCATTTTCTTCTTCATTTTCTATCTTATTGTTCTGTCTTTTTCTTGTCTTCTCCCGTCTTCTTCTCCGTCTTCTTCTGTCTCTTTCTGCATGCAATCTGGATATAGCACTTCCCCATGTTGCAGTATCGATAATATTTTAATTAATTGTGCAGCCCGAAACTAAACTTAACCTAGACATCTTCAACAGTAAATAAGCACACTTTGAAAACTGTCCCCCTTTCTTTCTCTCTCTCTCTCTCCTCTCTCAACTCTCGTGCACGCACACGCACACCTTTCCTCCGTGGTGTGTTTACATTGGCCTGCTCACAGTCAGCCATCAGCATCAACAGCTGCCTCAGTCTTCTCAGGATTCACCATCAATCTTCATGCTCTGCAGTCTTTGTGTGTGTGTGTGTGTGTGTGTGTGTGTGTGTGTGTGTGTGTGTGTGTGTGTGTGTGTGTGTGTGTGTGTGTGTGTGTGTGTGTGTGTGTGTGTGTGTGTGTGTGTGTGTGTGGTTATACTCTCCAATCTCCATGTCCTTCTTTGGCAAAGCCTCTTCCAACACCTTCCTGTGTTTGGTCCCTGTTTGTCTCTGCTGTCTGTTCTTCGGTCTCTAACACTGTGGCTCTTTGTCTTTCTCTCGCCTCCACATTTAATTTAAATGTCTCTCTCTCTCTCTCTCTCTCTCTCTCTCTGTGTTATTAAATATTCCTCCCTCACCAGCCTTCTGCTGTGGATAGAAATGAATCATGACTCTTCAGAATAAAATCCTCTGAATCTGTTTTATTCATTGCAGTTGACATGGTGAAAGAGAGCAGCTTAAGATGTATGGCCTCAGTGATTGACTTGAACCTGCTTCAACCGCCAGATACTTCGTCTCCATGTGAAGTCGTTCCTGCAGACTCGGAGCTGATTGATTCACCCGTGTCGTACTCTGAATTTTGCATTTCTGTCTGTGCGAGCCACTTTCTTAATGCCTCTCTCAGCACCACTCATGGCCAGCGGGTTTGGTCTCCGCGCAGCTGCTGTCCTGCAGCCAAGTGGGTTTTGGTCGGGTATTATTTGACCATTGGATTACTGCGGGTGGTCATCTGGTTGTGGTCGGAATGACTGAGAGCAGGTTTGACGAGGCTAATGTTACCGAGCCGAGTTCGACCGATGCCAGCTTCAGCTGGGAGCAGCAGTCTGGATAACACTGGAATTTACAGCTGCTTTATCTCATTTACTAATGGACGATCCCTCCAGGTGTTTTATAGTGAGCACCTATCTGGAAACCTGCCGATCAAACCTCGCAATCATTATCTCATTTAGGCTACATGAAATTTTCATGGTGCTGTCAACTTTTATATAATGTGTTATAAGTGATTGTTCAAAAGCGCCACATTATGGACACAGGAAGGCACACTGACCTCCTTAGTGTCCGAAACACATGGAAACTCAGATGTGCAATGAATGGTTGATGTTTGGCGAAAAGGCAGGAGATGCCGCATTTCATTTGAACGATATTCTATTTGGCACTGACATCAGCATTTACTCCATGTACTCTCTATCATCATGACTGTGTTTGTTGCTCTTCAATGTCACTGTGTTCTGAGCAGTCTCTGGCACAAGAATTTCCATCCGGATTCATGAAGTTCTATCCTCCTTTTAGGGTGCTGTAGACAACATTCAGCAACATCTCGCAATTTCAACATTTGCAAAAACAAATTCATGATGTCGCTAACTGTTATTTCTACTCTAGTCTGTTGAGTACATGTGGAGAATAAGACGACAAAAAACGTTGACAGAGTTGTAGCAGCTTGTAACTTGTTACATGTAACATGCACACAGAAATATGAATGCACTAGAAAGTTAAAGTCAAGTTTTTTTTCTATTTTCTACAAATAAATCCTGTGCAGATTAGTCCATAATGTCCCTCTGCCCCATGACAGATTTAATATTGTTCTTTGCTTTGTGTTCTGGCCGTAGCTGTGACGCAGCGTTCACATGCTGTTGGGATAGTTTGCCATCTTGGGCTTCCGATTCATCTGCTGAGCAGCGTTTTGTTTACATTCTCTCAGAAGTCAAAGCTAGAAAGATGAATGATAAACATTAGGGGCTGCAGCTGTGCCGCTGAAGAATCCCAGCACTCCGTCGAGGCTCATCCAGTTAGATTATCTACTCAAGGCTTTTCTTTAGCATTATACAGGAGCTCAGCTGAGGCCTAGTATGTAAGTGGTGATGCCTGGTCTGGCTGTGATCCACATTTGAACATTTTGATGTGATCGGGCTCCCTCCGACCACCTCGGAGGACTCCATCTCCCATCGCCATCTGTCTGTTGTAACCTGAGAGCAGTCAGGCCTGCTGCAGTGCTGAGTGCTGGTGGAGTCAGGCAGGCGGCTCACAGCGGTCAGGGGGCGAGTGGTGGTGGTGGTGGTGGTGGTGGGGGGTTCAGGGTCCACACCAAGGCTGATGGGACGGACCTCCTCCTGAACCACAGAAAAGCGTCTTTATAACCATATATACGTGCTCGCTCTCATTATCTGTTGTTTGACGTCTTACAGCAGGTGTTTTGGACATGAACATTTTTATGAATGACTTTGGATTGAACTATTAACTAGTTAGAATAGTTTTGGTTATTTTACTATGACTGTGGTCCTCTCACTGGATTGATGTTGCTGAGGTTCACTTGGTAAAAGGTGATGATCCAATCGGAAATCAGATTTAAGCAATCTTTGGATCTGTATCTGATGACGGCCAGTTGTTTGTTTCATTTGTTAAAATATTTAACTTTGTTGTTGCTTATTAAATCATGAATAATTACATCTTGACAGAATACGCTCAGGGGTTTTTTGTTATTCCTCATCACAAGTTGCCCTAAGTAGTCAGGATCACTTCAGCTAAAAAAAGAGATTTTTCCTACTTGGATCGGCTCAGTTAGTGTCTGGATTTTAATAGAAAAATTCAATAATTAGAGGAAGTTCAGTTGCAGTGTATCACACAGGCACTTTCATTGGCATTAGTGACGAGCAGGTTTCAAAATGTGGTGATTGTGATGAAAAACGGACCCTGGTTTTAAAATGTGTGAAGTGTATAAAGACCTCCAGCTTTACTTGGTGGTACAAATTTTCAGATTTATCATCCAATAAGACTCAAACTTTGTGATCTTTACACTTTGCTCTTCTTTTTTTCTCCAGGCTCAGAGGAAGGAGGTGTTCCTACAAGAGCGATACGGCCACTACAGCCTGACGGACCCCTTCCTGGCACTTCAGAGAGACTTTGAGTGCGGTGTTCCTGGAGGAGACAAGGAGCGGCGGCCCCTGGGCTCCAGCCCCATCTCTGTCCTGGAAGCTGTCATGGCCCACTGCAGGAAGATGCAGGAACGCATGTCAGCCCAGCTGGCTGCCGCCGAGAGCCGCCAAAAGAGGGTAAGACACAGAGGAGGGTTTCTATTGGTGGATAATGTTCAAGAGAGAGAAAGCAAAGAGTGTAGTGAGCAGTCAGTTAACGGTTATGCTGCCCCCTGCTGTTCTGGAGTTACCTATCAATTGTGGCTTTATACGTGAAATGTTGTACTTGGAATTAGGCTTAATTTAGAATAACCAATACAAAACATGCTGTTTACATCACCTTTATTGATTCAGAATATGATAATATTCAAATTAACAGTGGAAAACTAATGGGCGTGTTAGTGTTGTCAATTGGAATCCATTAACCAGTTGTTGAGATGTTCACTCTTTTCTTTACAGCTACAACAGCTCAGCTTGAGAACCAATTACATTTCATAAAAAGCATCATTTCAGGCCTTATGCTTCTATAATTTGAGTTCAATTTTGGTGAGTCAGTTGTCATATTTAAGTCTCTATTAATAAAAAATAAAACACGGCGTTGTTTACATCAGCAGGGATTTCCTCTGTTTGACCGCAGATTGTGTTTGTTTACACACGACTCAAATCCCTGTGGCTGAAATTCTCCGGAGGAGAAAATCGTACGTGCGTCTGTGTTAATGTTTCTGGTGTTTTCATGGACATTAATATACCAATGTGTAAGTGTATGTGTATGTTTGTTGTGTGTGTGTATGAACTTAATTCCCATTTTCTGGTGTGTCATTTCTATTTCAGATGGTTGACTGTGTGTGTACATGAGTGTGTTTTTGTTCCAGGTCTCTTTAGGATTATGTGGCCGTGATTAACTGGGCAGCCAGATGTCTGCAATGGCCTCGTCCCATTTCTCTCTCCCTCTCTCCTACTTTCCGTGTGTGTGTGTGTGTGTGTGTGTGTGTGTGTGTGTGTGTGTGTGTGTGTGTGTGTGTGTGTGTGTGTGTGTGTGTGTGTGTGTGTGTGTGTGTGTGTGTGTGTGTGTGTGGATGAGATGCTGGCAGAATGAATGTGGGCGAGTAATAGAAAAGAAAATACTGTGTGAATGCGTGTGTGTGAATGCGTGTGTGTGTCCTGTCCCTGAACTCTACAATAATAAAAGAGATGATACAGTTTTGATCCAAATGGAACTTTTAACCACACACGCACGTACACACACACACACACACACAGATGAGAAGGAGGAGGTATGGAAGAACGAAGGAGTGGAAGGAAGGGAGAGGTAGGAAGTGGCTGGTTTTGACAGGAAAGCTGGTTAAAGAGATTTTGGTTTGTGGTTTAGTGTGTTTGCTCTCCTGCCTTAAGTGAATGTACAATACCTCAGCTTTAAATTTCAGTGTGTTCTGACCCAATTGTGACCCACATGGTACTTGGGGTACCTATAACAACCTGTCTTTGTTACATTTATCATTTTAACATCCCGGTTTGATTTAACAAAACGTGCCCAATACACATTCTTGTTGTTCTTGTTATTGTATGACTGGTTGTCAGGATGATGTCTGTAGTATCTGCATCAGTCACAGGTTTCCCCTGATTGGCTGGTGCATGAATACCAGTGCTGTGGGTGGTGTGCTACAAAGGTAACATGTTACGGTTTTATATTACTTATACTTATACACTAACAGACTGATAATAAAAACAACACCTTTCTAATAGGATTTGCTGTGATATTTTTCAGGCTTTCCCACGTGTATATTTTACCTGGGCGGGCCGGTATATTAACAGCCACCCGAGCATATTTGGCAACACATCTTAGCATTTTATATTCTGCTTTTCTTTTTTTTAATCCATCTGCGAGATGGACGCCATCCACGATCCTCCCTCACTTTATAACAGTTACCGCCGACAAAAAAAAGCAGATGACGCTGACGATAGAGAGAAACAGAAAGGCAAGGCAAGCCATTGTGCGTAGATAAAGTTGGGCAATTAAATTAAAACTATAAAGGATCAATGCTTGCAAACGTTAAAGCTATTCTGAAGAAAGTTGTTTCTTTGAGGCTCATTCTCATGTCGTCAAATGGTTAGATCAGTTAGATTTGCCACAATTCAGTCGTTCCGGTCATTTGCCAGACACCAGAAGAACCAAAAAATAATTAATTCACATTTTCCAGCACCTTAAGCAGAAGAGACCGAAAGAAGTGATGACTCCCTGCCTTTTGAAGTGTTCATAAAGTCTGAATTTGTGTCCATTCCTGTATGATTTATATTCCTTTAGCCTGTCAGGGTGAACTGATCAAAAGAAGCAAAAAGGCTTTTCCATAAAATGAGTCCAAGTTGTGAATATTGTCCTTTGAAGTTCATCGCTCACTGTCTGCAAACTTTGTTCGTGAAAACAAACTTCTTCTGACAGGAGATGTACTTGCATAAATCTTTATTGTCATTGTACACTGTTCAACGTAATTGAGATGCAACTCCTTATTAGCGCAAATTATAGATAAAAACATTGATACTAGGATAAAATAAATAAAAAAATACATTCATAATTTATCTGCATCTTATCTTGATCATAGCCTGAAGTGACTGGTGTGCACAGCAGGTTGTTTGGAGTTATTCAGGGGTCTTATCACAAATGTTTGTTTAAAAAGAAGGTCCAGATTTCACCTGAAACCTCACTGCACTCCTCCACAATCAGATCAGAAACATGGCAATGCAAGACAACTTTGACCTTGAGAGATTTGCTTCACTTGACCCTAAAAATGTGTATAAACAGAGCGGCGGCAGCCACAAAATAACCGTTTGCCCTCTTTAGCACAGACTAAATCACCACGTCACCACTGATTACACAGTTGTAGCTAAACTGTCAACAACCGTGTACGGAGCAGTCAGGCAGGAATAATGGTTTTGTTGGAACCCTGAAAGTGACCAGTGTCACAACAACAACAACAACACTGCTAAAGACACAGGCTCAGTGCACTCAGAGGGATCTTCTGGTTGCTGGGTAGAGTAAATTTCATCAACATTGTCCGTGCTATCTTTATCTCCTCCATCCGTATCCACTCTTGACGTTCTCCTGTGAGTAAGTTGTTGAATTATCCATGAGGTCTTAGGCAGGCTGAAGGCAGGCTGGTGGTTACATGTAACACACAGTGAATTGGTTTATGGGCGTAATGAAGACGCCCCCACTCCCTCATGTCCTCCTCCATGAATCAAGAAAACGGAGAAACACTGTTTTTGTGGGTTAACACGCTGCCCGAGCGTTGTTGATGTTGCGAGGCTGAATTTGGAGGCAAGGTCGCGACCGCTGGTGCTGAAACTCTGTTCATCTTAAAATAGTCCCCTGGCCTCCTCCTTCTCTTCCTTCCTCTCTCATCCACAGTTCCTCACAGTCGCTGAATTGGCTGCGCTATTCTGCCGCAGTGCACGCCGATACCTCGGCGCTGCAGCTTTTCAGGTGTAAGGATAGACCTCGAAGGAAAGATTCAACTTGTAAGCTTTATGTAAATATTTTATCAAGCTGTAGAGGATCTCAGGTCCAGGGAGCACCGAGTCCAACTGAGGTGCCTGCGAGGTATCTCCACAAAAATGAGTTCCAGTTTAATTTCATTATTATTTCACGCTGTAGATGATGGCAGAATGAGTCGAGATTTTACACACTCTGCTGTGGTTATCATTACAGGTGGAGAGGTGAACCAGTACAGTAGTGTATTACATTGATCAAACAAAGAAAATATATAATGCAACAATATTGTAGGGATGTCTGTTGGTACTTGAACAAAATAGTAACATTTTAAATATTGGAGCACCAAGAAGCCATTTGCTTCCCAGGAGCCTTTGTAGGTACATGATTTCCTTTTGTCTCAATTGCGCAGGTTTAGCAACTACATGAGCGTCACAATCCTTTCATGAATGTGAAGAAACGTCCTGTCTGCTTCAGGGACTCTTGCCACCTGTAAAATAAAGAAAACCAGAAAAGAAAATTGCAGGGTCGTTCAGCAAAAGAGCTGATCCATTCACAGATTACACCACAGATGAGTTCAACACCACCCAGCAGAAATGACCACGTAGAATACCTTGTAGCATCTACTTAGCTTGTAGCATTGTGCTGTGGTAACAGTTTACCTCACAAATGTCATGGTGGAGTAGAAATGACCACTACTGTGAAAACTTCCAAAGCCTGTAAAGTCCTTCCTCGAAGAAGTTCGGTCCTTGTGCTGGCCTGATGGTATGCTATGTCAGATCCCCGTCTCGGATTGAAAAGGGGAGAAACATTCCTGTCTTGCAGTTACTTGGTGTATTTCACTGCTCCTGTTGTGGATGTTTGGAACTATATGAATGTGAAGCAGATGCTAAAAAAGAGACTTCATGCACTTTCCTGATGAAATAAAAATGTGTTTTTGTGGCACCCGTGACGGCTTTTCACAGTGCACGCTTCCAGGCGATCTCTCCTGGAAGACATTCAAAGTGTTGGGCTTGAAATAGTTCTGTGAGGAGGGAGAAACAGGAGCTGGAGAGAGAAGTTCAAACCCTGCTCACTTTCTCATTTACTATTACTTGGTGTGTCAGATCTCAGGTTGTCAATTTTGGACAGTTGAAGAAATGATTGGACTCTCCAATTCCAAAATCATGAATTTGTCTGGGTGGTGTTGTTGAAGCTGATTGACCGTCCGTCAGACACGTTTGATAGAGCAGTCTGGTCCCTTTAGAGATTAAGAGGCTGAAAGATTTTCAAAGCTTTTCCAGCAGTGCATTTGGATCATAGTGTGTGTCAGTGGTGACATTTGCTCCTGTGTATTTTAAACATGTCTTAATCCTGCCTGGTTTCACTCTACTCTGCACAGTGTACCACCACCTTTACAGCATCCCTAAATGTGTTCCTGCAAGGCATTAGGCTGACTTACAACAGACATAATCCTCACCCAATTAGCAGCTAGTTGTAGCACCTCCTTTTGAGTAACGACTGGTGTTCCCTTGGCGCTCCCCAAGAGCTTATTAACCCCTCGCTCCTCCTCAGCATCAGCTGCTGCTGATATGCACTTCCTGATGGTGCTGAAATAGGGGGAGGTGGGGAAGTGGAGGAGCCTAGGGAGGGACGTCTCGTTTGGGACAGGGGTGACGGGGTGTCGCCTCTTTTGTTTGAGGCTTGTTAGAGCGACGGGGTCTTGGCGATTGGGTTGAGAGCCCCGGTTAAGCCTTGTTACCCTCTGTGAAGCCAGCTCTGAGCTAACAATAGCAGCAGCGCTCCAGATATAGAAGCTCAGGCTTTGACAAGTCATCGAAATTCAACCGTTATGCAGAGACGCTGTGCCTCTGTAAAAGGATAAACTCTTTCCCCAAGCCAACGCATGGATTAAAAAAGTGTGTGTTTGTGTAACTTTCTGCTTATCCATCTTTCTTGCCTGTCTGTTTAATCAAGCTTTCTTGTCCTGCTCATTTGATTAATCTCGCTTGTCTATGCGCTGCTGGAGAAAATTGTTCCGGCTCATTTTAGCTTCAAAAGGCTCAGTATTGACTCCAGAGTATCTAATAGTCAATTACAGACTGAATTGAAAGTCAGTGTTTGTAGCCAAAGTTTTTTGTGTTGTCCTGGTGATAGGTGATATATTCAGGACGCACCTGACGCCCTGTGTGCCAAGACTGGCAGTGTGTCAGAGGTTGCTGGTGAGACGGGTGGTTGTGACTGAGATGTTTGACATAATGTATGTGAGGGATGCTGTATGTTTCACACACATGTGAGGTTCATGGAGCCTGTACATAATGTAGTCTGGGTGGGTGGTGGTTTGATTGGTTTTAGACAATCCAATTCAAAGGAGAGCAGAAGATGTCAATGACACTCATTTGTTAATTCTTTTACTGAAGACAATTTATTTGTATCTGATCAAATGTAAAGCTGAAGCTAATAGTTCTTTTATTATCAATTAATTTGTACTTTTGTATTTCTTATTTAGGAGATAAGATAAGAGAGGATGGGATAAAAGATTCATGGTGCAAGTGTTTTGGAGTCAACAGTGAATCGATTGTGATAATTATTGACCACTAGGTGATTCGTTGACAAAACATTTCAGCACTAGATTAAAGGCTTTGCGTTTGTGCAGATCTGCTAAGTCCAACTGGGATAACTCAAACCCTTGTTATGATATCTCGGTACCCTTTCTTTGTGTTTTTAAATGTTTGCGTTTTTCTCCCTGACTCCTGATGACTGTGCATCTTGTCTTTCCAGCTGGAGATGGAGAAGCTGCAGCTCCAGAGTCTGGAGCAGGAGCATCGCAAGCTGACGGCGCAGCTTAAGGACGAGCGCGAGAAGAACAAGCACATCGTCATGATGTTGGTGCGCGAGTGCAAGCAGCTTGCCACGCGGGTGGTGGAGGAGTCGCAGCGCTTCGACGAGCTCCAGGCCCGCCTTGATGAGGAGAGTCGCACCTCTGGCCGGCTGCAGGAGGAGCTGACTACAGAGCGGCAGCGTAGCCAACAGATGGAGGCCAAGATGGAGAAGCAGCTGTCGGAGTTTGACACAGAGCGGGAACAGCTGCGTGCCAGGCTGGGCCGCGAGGAGACCGAGAGCCACAGTCTGCGGCAGCAGGTGGAGCAGCTCAGGACTGAACAGGGCGATGGGAAGGATGGTGCTGCTGTCGCCCAACCTGCTGCTGGAGCAGAACCTGCTGCTGCCACCAGCCCACCACCAAAACCTAAAGCGGTGACGTCTGTTTCTGTAGCCACAGAGCCCGTCAGCTCTCGAACAGCGTCTTGCCAAACGGACCTGCCCCCCACTGAGGTGGAGGGTCCTAAGAAGACCCCCCTCACTATACCCGTCAAACCGACCCCAGCCAACTATGTGGGCCTGAGTCTGCCAAAGACGACTGGCCGTGGGATCGTCCACAGCAGCTCAGGAGGACTGGCACAGACAGAGAATGGCTCAGAGGGCCAGGTTCCTCACGGCTTGCCCAGCGGAGTCAGCCCTCGTGTCCAGGCAGCCCGCTACAAGTTCCAGGAACAGGACCAAAATGGCACGGCATCCCAGAGTCCCCCAGCCCGTGACCTCTCCCCCACCAACCGGGACAACTTTGCCGCCAAGCAGCAAGCACGCCACACTGTCACACAGGTCCTTTCGCGCTTCACCAGCCCTCCCGCAGGAGGTGCTGGACCCCTGCGTCCAGGCCTGCCCCACTCTGCCTCAGAGGGAGGCCCTTTTCCCAGCCGCCTGAGCCATCCCATCGGCATCAAGTCGCCTACGGTGGCCAGGATCGACCGGGGAAACCCTCCCCCTATCCCTCCCAAAAAGCCAGGGCTTTCCCAGACCCCTTCTCCTCCTCACCCACCCATCAAGGGGGTGGGGGACAGCAGCCGCTCCCCTGGGGTGGGGCTAAAACCGGCCACGCCCCAGCTGCCGCCCAAACCCGCCCTGGACCTGGTCCCAGCCCTGGCGGCCTCTCAGGTGGGTGCCTGCTCCCCCTCCCGCTCCCCGGGGCCTGGCCGGGGCCCTCAGCGGCAGCCGGCAGCAGCATGTGTAGAGTGCCCCCCCGTCATCAGCCCTGCCACCACTGTCACTAGCCCCTCCTCCATAAAACCCCCCTCCACCTCCTCCTCCATTAGTGCTCCATCCTCCCGTAGCTCCCGTGCCTCAGCAGGCAGCCCCCTGGCAACAGCATCAGGTAAAGGGGCTCCTCCATTCTCCATCTCCCTCCAGTTCTCCCCACTGCCTCTTTCCTTTGACTGTCTTTCCATGGCACTAGCCTAGCATAGCTTAGCAAGGCAATCAAGTCACAGGGAACTGGTCTAACCACAGGAATGCAGCGCAGAATAGCACATGGGTCAATTCAGTTTATGTCACTGACTATGTCCCTCAACCCTAAAAAACCTTGCAAGATCTGATGTCGCTCACTGCATCCTCTCTCTACTCATCTGTCTCTCTGCCCTTAATATGTCCTCCCTCTGGGCACCTTCCATCTCCCATGTTGTCACATTAGCCCTGTCGTAATGAGTATCAACAGCGGGCAGTGACAACATGTCGCTAACATGTGCCTCAGAGACTCGAGGTTAGCCATGTCAGGGTGAACTGAGGCAAAGCAGATGCTTCTTTTCTCTCACGTACTCAGATTGGTTAGTCGGCCTTCCTACCGGTAACCCCTGTCCTCTCTGAAGCTGATGCCAGAGGCTGTTCTCTCCTCCCCTTCCCCTTTTCCATCCTCCGGTAGCATGACATGTCCTCTCCTCTACCACCTGCACTCTTCCTGTTTCAGCTTCTATTAACTCATCCCTCTGGCCTCCTGTCTATTCTGCTTCCTGTCACTGACCGCCGTCTGTATGAAATCAAGTTGTTCTCATGTAAATGTTATCGTTTATATTTATCTTGTGAAGTGCTTTTATTACAATGCTTGATTGTACTCTGTAGAGTGACTAAAGAGTGACCGAGTGTGTTACAACTATGGTCTTATTTCCATTGTTGGTGTACTCACGATGAGCCTGCTCAGACTTGATAATAACATCCTGTGTGATCTGATCAGATGTGGTCACATCTGCCATTAACATGCGCCTCAGCGTGTACCACTTGTGATCAGATTTCACTTTCTCACTCGACATGCAAATAATCATTCACACCACTGTGACAATAGGGCATGATGTTTTAACTCAAAGAAAGAAATAACTTAAGGGAGAACATTTGTTTGGAGAACAAAAGTTTATGAAATTGTGCAATTATTCAAGGGAGTCTTGGGACCTTCTCCACAGGCCTTTTTACTGTTTTTGTCAAATTTAACAGGTTTAGTGTCAAGAAAATGTTGTATTCAAATTTTGCGTGAATGGTCAAATTAGAATGTTTAAACAGCTGTTAAATGTCAGCACTTTAGACACAAAGTGGCAAACAAACGAGTACAGTGATGCTGAAACAGAAGAAAGAAACAATTACAATTATTGGATTTAATGCAGAAATTTACAAGATGGAGCAAATCATTAAAAATGTGTCATAGTCAGCATTTCACTAAATTTAAACAGTTTCTACTCACTCAACTAGTCACCAAATTGTGTAATTTGTTTAAGGGAATCTGGGTACCTTCTCCACCGGTGACACATAAGTAGATTATACTGGTTACTGTTTTCTGTATTTGTAAAATCTTACAGGTTTGGCAAGCAAGTAAGTGTTGTCTCCTTTCATTGATTTAACATAAATGGAATAGTGGAAACAGTGTGCTCGAACAGCTGCTGTGAGGTACACAGACACACAGGCAGACAAACTGTACAGCGTACGACAAAGTGACACTTTATACAAGGAAAGACACGGCTTGAAGTTTGTTGTGGTCACATGTGGATCGGTCCACCTCTGAAATGTGGTCTGAGAGTTTGGATCTCAAATGCACCTTCAGTCCATCCTGTGGGTGTCCACACCTTTACATTGAGCTGTCCCCTTGTGACCCCATCACTTAGGATGGATGTTGATTCAGATCTCCCACTTCTCAGCAAGACAATTCCTAAAATCAGGGACCATGGTAACATCAAGAAAAACAAGCAGTCAGGTGGTCAGAAAAGTTTGGACGAGAAAAAGTCCAACAGATCTTTGTGCACATTGACTGTTGGCTGCTGACTTTCTGATCGTCTGGCTGCTTGTGTTTCCTGCCCAGTTTGACTTCTTGTTAATTTTGCTATGGTCTTAGTCATCATATTTGAAAAAAATCATGAGGAAACCCTGGACAACAAGACCCAGGATTTAATAAACTGGAAACACCCTTAAATGAACCTGTGAAATGTGACGAAAGTTGAAAGTCCTGTTTTTTGCATGCAGATATGTCCAGATGCTAAAGTATAAAGGTGCTCTGTAGTCGCAAAAATAAGTGCATTGCTAAGAATTGAACAAATAATTAAGAATAGAGTCACATTATTTGAGTAATAACTCAATTTTTCCTACGCCCATTGTGTGAAACTGGATTTGGCCCCAGTAAGCCCCGCAACCCCTCAGGGGGAAAAAGCGGCAACATCCCGCGACCCGCATGGACGAGCGGACATGAAAACGAAACGAAACGAAACGAAACGAAACTCAATTTTTCATGCAAAAACTGCAGTCAATGCTCTTAAATATGGAGATTGCCTGCTTTTCTCTGTTTTATGGCATATTGAGCTGCATATCTTTGGGTTTGTACTCACAAATCAAGACATTTAAAGACATCACATTGAACAGGCCAAATGCTTAACCAATAGATCCAGAAAACATTTTAATTTACAATGAAAATAATCTTTAGTTGCAGCCCCAAATAAAAACACTCGAGAATGACACCATGTTTTTTTTTTATTAGTTACAATATTTGAGTCCTCAGATCAGATTTTGCCATCTAAGAGGATTGTTATGGTACTTGGATGTCTTGTAAAAACAGAGTTAACTCCAATGTTGGCAACCTTTCGGTTATTTCATTGCCCTGGCTTGCAGCATCTCTCTCTTACAACGTGATGAGGTTTTGGGAAATCCGGCTTACCCCAGACATTTTTATCATAGTTTTAAAGCAGGTCCAATGTCTCACCTGTCAGCAGCCTCATATGTTTTTGTAGCCTTTGCGCTTTTCCTGCTTCCCACCGCCGCCCCCTCAGACAGTCAGTGCAGCCATAACGGCTGCCGTTATCATTATCTGTGTCCTTGAGATTCTCAGCTGCACTTTTTCCTCAGTTCTTTTGTCTCTATTGGATCTCTCTCTTCAGTCTGTGAGACACATTTCTGCCCTTTCCTATTACATTTTTGACCTTCACAGTGCAGAACATGCATATAAATCCAGGAGCATCTTTAGCCTTTAGCGTGACACCTCTCAGTAGAGCGAAGCTGTTTATGTAGCAGTTGTTGGCTTTTTTTTATGTTCTTGACTTAATCTGCTCGTCTGTTTGCTATCTGTCATCTCGCTCTTAATCAGAAGTGATGACAGACACTTTTGTCAGCAGCACATGTTGATTTAATAACAGACGTTTTATTTGAGAGAAAAACCCTGGAAGAGTTTTGAAGCTGTGTTTTCCGAGGCAGTTCAAATTCAATTTTCCATTTAAATGCAAACATGCTGGTGGGATAATCATTTTGAGCTGGTGGTGTGCAGAAAATCGTTGTTCATTTTCTGTTCTTGATCTCAGAGTGTATGGAAACCCATTTCTGCCAGTTAAGGAAAGAGATTCCTGGCAACGTATCCATGATTATTGTCCATTTTGTCCTTGAGTCCTGAGATAAAACTGAGTATATTACTTTTTCTGTCATGATACTGAGTTTTTATCCAATGATTTTGACTAACCACAGGAATTTATATATTTTTTAACGTTTTTCATCTTTAACTGGTGGAACTGGGCTTCCATACCAAAGATACCATATCTAATAAACAAAATACCCATTATATTTCTGTCTAATAGTCCACCACAGTATCATGGATATTGCATGGTATCTGCTTGAACTTAAAATTCAGTGGTGAAGTGTGAAAAAGGTTGTTTTTATACACTGAACATTTAAAGGACTTCAAAGAAGGTTTGATAATAGGGCAACATCAGATGTAATTTGGGTCATTTTGAATCTTAAAATCGGAGGTTGGAGTTTTGGTTAAACAGATGCTTCTGGCAGCAGATCTGGAGGGGAGAGAAAATCTCACCGGCTGAGTACAGTGGGCGGAGCCTGAACCACAGTGTCTCTGGATGAGTTCCAGCTAAATCTGAAACGAAACCTCAGTGTGTCGCTTAACCTGTCTACCTATTTTCTCCCATAATCCTCCCATAATCCTACTGATTTGTTCATAACATAACCAACCACCACCTGGGATTTAGACAGGGATAGCTTCAGGCGACGACAACAACAGAAACAAACTGAGTGGCTTCTTTTCAGAGATTTAATATCTGATTTTTGTGGTATCGCTTCTTTTTCCAGAATAAATAGATTCACATTCAGCCTAACGTATCTGGTATCATTAAAATGTGGGGATCTCTACTTGAATTTTAAAATGATTGTATGGGGATCTGAAGAAATTTTTGGCTGCACAACATGAGCCTTTACTCTCTCTTAAACAAATAGCCGACTCCTGTGGTTAATAAAACCACTGTTTCTACCTTGTAAATGTTCATTTAACTCCAGTCTCTTTTTAAGTTCCTCCTGCCTGCTGCTCAGACAAAATAGCATGTACTACAGTATGTGTGAACTGAAGTGTGCTCTCCTCCCTCCAAACCCGTCCACCTCTTTGCACCCTTCGCTTTCCCATGCTCAGCACTTCTAGAAACGTCCTCTTCCTCCTGCTCTTCCTCCTCCCAGTTTAACCTGTGCTGCTCCTGCTCCTCCTCCCCCCTGCAGGCTGGTGTCCCTCCGTAGCCTCCTGTCTCGGCAGCGGTGGGCCTGCTGCCCTGGACGGCGGGCGCCCCCTGCTCCCCCAAGCTGCTTCCCAGGGAAATGTCACTTTATTGTCAATGCTGCTTAACCAACCAGACCCGACCACCATCACCACCACCACCACCACCACCACCACCTCTACCACCAACACCACCTCCACCACCGCCATGGAGAACAAGCCCAATCATCTTGACCAAGACCAACACCTCTGCCACAACCACAACCACAACCAAACCTCTGCCTTGTTTGCTGCTGCTCAGAATGGACACACAGGTAACTGACATTTGATAGTCAATACTAGTCGGCTGGGTTGACATTTAAGTAGTAAAATTCAAGGTACTGCAGACACTGGACATGGCGATGCTTTATTATAGACAAAGGATTGCTAATGCAGTCGAGGCTGTAACTCCCCACGCCCTTTTTCACTGGGTATTTTGATTGTTTTAAGGCTTAAACTTTTTACTTCTATATTTAAATCAGACTACTTTAAGGCCACACAAGTAAACAAATGATGCAGCAGATTTTTCTGTCTGAGTTCTGGACATATCTCATCGATTACTCCTTTAAATGTTTCTCTGTGTATCTGTCAGCAGTAAGCAACTGAGTCAGGTGTCTTACAGTTCGCAGACATGTTATACAGATTAACATACACTTGTGTATATATTTTTATGTACACTTTAAAGTGTAGGTGAAGCCGGGGCTAATGGAATCCCTGTCTGTGATATTGGTCAGTGGTTGGCTGGCTGATTGATTTTAAAGAGTAGTCTTCAAGGAAGATCCAGTGGCTTATATTGTATTGTACTGCATTGATTTGTATTGATTGATAAAGAGAAGGTGATGCATCATGATACAAACAAAGGTCTCACACAGGATTGATTGTTCTATGAGCGTGGCTGAGTGGAATGAGGATCACGATACACCACCACAATGATGATTATAAAGTCGGTCTCTGAATACATATATATAGTATGCTTACATTGTGTGTGTGTGTGTGTGTGTTTTTCCTTCTATTCAGCATTTTGCTGTTACTGCACATTCAAGGCAAATAGAAAAGTAAAACAAATGCACTCTGCATTTATTAAGATGGTGCATTAATTGGAGTTTGCTCTTGTTCACCTCTGTCACGCGTTATGTATAAATATCTGAGTGTAGCTATTAGCTGCTGCGTATTTGTTTCTCTGTTACATTCCAATTGGCTTCCACATGATTAATTTTCTCAATTGTATGTTTGCACAGTTACGATAACCTCCGTCTGTTCTGTGTTTCTGGTGCCGTGTGTTTTCACAAACCCACAGTTCTCTTCGAGGAGCTGTGTCTACATGCGGCTCAGTTATATTGTTCTCACCTGCACAAACAAACTGTGTAAATGCTCCAGAGTCTGAATGAACTCCTGTAAACACACCTGCGATAAGGCTTCTCTCTCTGCCATCACAGAATGGCATTTAAATAAGGTTCTTCTCTCAGGTGTGACTGTGTAGAGCTGCATAAACACAAAGCAGATTGTTGCTGAAGAGGAGCCGTTCGCTCCAGTGACTTTCTATTAAATGTAGAGTAGAAAGAATGTTTACAGTGATAAGAGAACATACTGAGTGGTTAGACCCTGCCCCATGTATCTGTTTTAGCCATTCAGTCGTTGGCCTTTTTTAAGAACAGCTCACAATGGGTGATACGTGACTGAATATCTTGCAAAATAAACCTTCAGAAGGAACATGACTCAGATGTTCCAGACATCAAACATCGGGACATTTCTAAGAGAGATTCTGACCATAGAACTCCCCCCGCCACCTGATGTCTTACCACAGCTAACAGCCTCTGCAGAAACATGGTCTGAGATTGTCATCTCAGATAAATCAAACATGATTTTGTTCTTTTGTTGGCCTTTAGTGAAAAGAAAATGAGATGCTAATGCTCAGTCTGAATAAAGGATTTCTCCTTTTCATGCAGCTCCACTTGCTTTAGTGAAGAAAATTCAGGCCAGGGGCCTGAAAAGGTTTACGATCTGATATATATTTTCATGTGGAATCGTTCAGTTAAGGACTTGTCAGAAGGAAGATAAACTTGAACTTGGTTCAAGTGATGTTGGTGACGGATTAAATTGTGAATTAAACCCTGAATTAGTTCTCTCTTCCCTGTACGTATAAAGAAGGTAAGCCAGACATCACTTGCAAATTATAGTTCCATTGACCATCACGCAAGCTGCATGTTGAACTAGACAAACACAAGGAAACACATTTGCTATTATCACCAGACTCAAAGGAGATTCGGATATAGATTGAGTATATCTCAACACATCAGAAACCTGCAACAACAGATCAGTAAAGGATAACGCCTGAACGTTCTGGTCACCTGGACACCTCGAAGGGCCATTGTCACTTATCAAAGATAAAAAAACATTAGGACCATTAACGTACATTTAGTTTTGTGATCCTGGACTGAAAATGTTGAAGCAGGATCGTCTTCTGAGCAGCTACGTGTTGACAGAACAGTAATCTATGTTGAGCATTGCTCATTGGTATTCGAAACACCCCTTGTATTCTAATAATCCTCATGAAGTTATATTGTGGTCAATGAATGAACCAAACTGACGAGACTGGAATACATCGCCCAGCACCGGATTAGCTCGTTGTTCCTCATTTAGAGGGACGTCCAAAAACGTGTTTTCCTCAGAGGATTATCTTGTTTTAGCCCACTGGGTTTTGTGCCTCTTCTTGTCCCGATGGCAAAATGGCTGAACTGATTCATAAAGCTGACCCCTAAAACATTCAGTAGCATTACCAATCAGTTATCTAAATGTTCCCTGAGCTGTGAGATGAAGATGCAGTGCGACGACAAAGAGGCGGTGCTGATAAACACTCTGCATGTGCCGTTGTAAATCCTGTAATTGTATGAGTGGCGGCTGATCCCATTATGTTGGCTGCCATTAAATGAGATGGACTGTCATGTCAGAGCGGTAACCTCAGCACGGGTGTCGCTCAGATCGCACGCACACACACACACACATTGCCCACACCGGCAGTGCAGAGCGTACTGTCACATACACACACAGAATAATTAATGCATGTAGACCCATTTACACCCATGTACATGCATGCACACACACACACACTGCAGGTCTATCAGGATCTGCTTCCCTGCTGAGATGTTTAGTAACACTCTGTCAGTTGTGGCGCGTTGATGCATGAACATGACTAATGCAGCTGAAGGACAGCTGTGCCGAGGGCTTAAAGGTGGACGTTTGCCGGAGAGGACGCACACTGAACACACAGACACTCACATCAATATTTCATCGTCCTCTGTGTCTCCCGAGAGTTTTCCCCCTCATACGATCTGATTGTCTGAGCTCCATTTGCCTGTCCTCCCTCTCGTCCTTCGTTTCCCAAACCGGCACACAGACATGTTTCTACATTTGAACCACACGCAGGCGGTCGATTATTCGATGTGAAGAGAGGACAAGCCCCGCACCTTCCCATAATAGCAGATAAATGTGTTTTTATTTATACTATGCAGCAGTAGTCAAACAGTACTGATTATTAGAAATCAAGTAGGCTGAGAGCTGATATACGAATAATGCCAGAACGAATATCGGCCCCGATAACCAGCCAGGGCAGGTGATCAGTCCACCAGTTCACCCTGTATTCATTATGTATGTTGTTCTGGTGGCTCTATATTACCTGATGTGCGGTACAGTGATATACATGTGAAACTGTTTTTGTCTATGCTGATGTCCCGTGCAGCGCAGCGAGCTGAAGTCCTGCCCCACTTCTGTTCCACTCGTTTTTAATGTTCAGTGTGATTCCTCATAAAAGGTCCCTCTCATCGGACCTTCTGAAAAGCCGGAACATTTTCCAGGGGATTTCTGTTCTCATTCATGGATAAATGGGCGCTGTGCCGACGTACTGGAGAGTAAAACTTGGACAACTTGTCTTCTTAGGATGAAAGAACCCCTCTGTGGCTCAAACTCTCGGGACATATAGTTGTTGAATGCTTAGCTAATTGCTGTTGATTGAATGAGGAAGTGCTTAAGTTTTGCTGTGTAAATGGGAAGTTGATACTTATTTATTTCAGAATATTTAACAGAAGAAGGCTGAAGTGACATGCAAGAGATGTCGAGTAAAACTATGTTTTAGAACAACATGGTGAGGCTGGCAGGAAGAAGCTAATTGAGCGAGACGGCGTGACTGTGTTTGAAGGAATTTTCCTCCTTCTGACATTTTTAATTTTGACTTTAGAGCGTCAACAGATGTCTGCTGCACTTGCAGAGTAATTAAAAAACTCCCACAGATGCTGAGCTCTGTCTCAAATCAGGCCTTGGATGATTCTAACTTTCTTTGTGATCTTGTCAAACACAGACAAGGCACTTCCCAGTTGTTGCTGTTGTTGTTGTTGAGATCCTGTTTGTGATGCCAATTTGTGAAGGAATTCACGGATCCGGAACGCTGCCCTAACCAGTCGTCCCTAGGAGACACACATAAATAAACTAGCTCCAAAAGAGACCTTTAGTATCCATGGCAGCAAGACAAACTGTACAGTCTATAAAAGATGTTTTGGTAGTTTTTGTGATGTTTTAGGCTGTATTTATTGTGCTTTGTTAACTCTGTACACCTTCTGTTACAGTTCATTTTAACGGCGTGCAACAGACGGGTTTCTGCATTATCATCATCATCTTTCTTTCTCTCTCTTTCTCCGTCAGAGTGTGTGAAGCTGCTGCTGTCTTCCGGATCACCTGCTGATGTATCGCATGAAAACGGATTCACACCTTTACACTTTGCTGCCGCCCACGGCCACAGCAGGTGAGCTCTCATGAGTCGTCTTCTTTCAGTGGTACTCCTCCGTCCCCAACTGCCTCACGCACGCTCACACTTAGCAGGGAGACTGCGGAGAAAATATATGTCAGATCACTCTTCTACCCCCCCGCCCTCGAGGCCTACTCGACATCTTTTAAATATTTCATAATGGATTTTTTATCATTCGGCAGGGAGTTATGTTAAATTATACTTCTGCCTGTGTGCCATGACCTACATCCTTCAGATGCAGTTCTACCAGCGTAAGGATTTAAGTTAAAGCTGCAACAGTTCTGTCAATTTTTTTTAATTATTATTAGTGATTTTTTTTTTGGTCTATAAAATTGATTGAAAATGGTGATTGTAAGTCGCCAGAGCTCAAGGTGGCATCACCAGATTGCTTATTTGGTCTGAACAGCTGTCCAAAACCCAAATAAATTTGAGTCACAATGTTATAAAACTGTATCTTAATATAAAACACTCAAAAAAAACATTCCATCATTTAACAGCCAACAGCGACTCATGAGGATTTATTTTTTTAAAAAGCTTTAAAGCCCAACGCTATTCCATTCAGTAGATGTCTGTGTTATAGAACAATCAAATTATAGAATATGAAATTAAAATGATATCATTTCTGATACATTTGAATTATAAAATGTATGTGATTCCATAAAGAAGATTTGGGATTTTGTATTGCTTCGTCTTCCAGCAACCGACTCAACAAATCATCAGCTGACTGTTTCACCACTAATTCCATCTTAGGCTTGTATAACATACGTTTCATTTAATGTTGTTGTGGTGCTCTAAAACTGTTCTTGACTCACACTTTTGGGGACAGCATTATAGTATTATAACAGTAATTTATGTTTTTTCAAATGATGACTCATCATATATTTTGCTGCGGGATGAGCACAGCTGGAACCTGCCATGTGTGAAATTCGACCACGAGGCCGCTGCCACTAACCACGTTGGGTTTCGGGGCCTAAAGCAGTGCCAGCATGTCTGCTCGGTACTGTCACCACACCAGTATGAGCTGGTGGCTTTGTGGCATACAGTACGAGGTTGTGAAGCTTAATGGGGTGATTTCCCACATCTAAAATAAACCCGGTACATGAGTTGAACCGGGCAGCTGACATTCACGTCTGCAGCTTGCTGATTGGTAGTTTCCCCTCTTCAGACGTCACTTGAGCTCACCTTATTCATTATTAACAAAGTCGGCTCCAATCACATATATTGATCCTGATGTAAATGCGGGATGAACCTCAAGTTTACAGCCAGAGAGGCCCTGTCAGTTATGGTGGAGGGGTGTGTGTGTGTGTGTGTGTATGTGTGTGCGCGTGCGTGTGCGTGCCAAAAACACGATGCCCAGGACCAGCTGGGGAATGTGCAGTGTTGTAATATCTGATCACAGTGTTATTTATAGAGGGGGGGTATCCAGAAGGCATGCTCACACGCACGCACACACACACACACACACACACACACACACACACACACACACACACACACACACACACACACACACACTGAGAGTTTATTTTATTATAACAGTTTTTTCTGTGGTTGTGACTCAGTGGTCGTGTTAGCAGACAGGCTCAGTTTTCCTCATATGATCTCCTCTCTGTGATTGATGTTTTTACTTGTCTCTCGCAGGTCTCACTTGGGCTCAGAACTTTAGTTTGTATGTGTGTGCAATCATTACATAGTATTTTTTGTCTCTAGGGTCATCATTTGCATGTAGGGTACAGTGAGTGTGAAGATGTTTTGGGGCCTTTAAAACCAATATCAGCGTTTAAGAATGATTCAACATGATGATCATATATATAGTCAAAGGTGGAAGTTAAAGCACGCATTGGATGACTTTATATATTAACACTGAAATTGAACTTTAACTGTCTACTTTTCTGGCTCTATCTGTTTTGACTGATATTATCGACCAGTAATCTGCCAGACTGATGTATTGGTCAATAGGACAAGACCAGGGCTATAACACTGGAGACAAACCAGACCTCTACTTTGTATGTCGTCCTGGGCTCACCTTCTTCCTAGATATATGAGTTGATACTGACGAATATGTGTGTGGTACGTCTGTATGGATATGTTTGTGTGTCTACGTGTTTCTTACTCTGCTCCCTCCTTTCAGCTGCGTAGAGGCGCTGCTGGCTGCCGGAGCTGCTGTGGATTCGTCGGCAGAGGGGGGTCAGACGTCCCTCTTCCTGGCCTGTGAGGCTGGCAGGCTGGACTGTGTCCGGGTCCTGCTGAGCGCTGGAGCCGATCGCTCGCGCACCACAACTGTAAGTCCCGTGTCTGTATATGTTGCATGTAAATATACATTTGAATATAGTATTTTCTATGTCTAGGTCTGACTTCATTTTAAAGTTATGGTGAAAATATGTTTGACTCAGGTTAGTCTTAAGTCAGCCAGAAACCACAGATGAGATTTACGTTTTTGCTCAAATGTTAGACCCAGTCAGGCCACACATTGTGCTTAGAATGGACAAATTAGGACTGGTTTTGTGAGATTTTTTACACCAGCAAAATGTACGTGTTTTAATTAGCAAAATATCCAACTGATTGCCTAATTGTATAGTTTTTAGAATTTAATTGCAAAATACAGACAATTCATTAGAAGAGGGACACAGCAGTGTAGCTTTACAGTTAGGAGATCCTTGTGTCCCAACATCAATCACTGTCACCTGTGTACTGTCACCTAATTTTCCCTATATTCTATTTTATAAATCTAGCGTTAGAATCTTTTTTGATAGACTTTACTCTGGTATTAGATGGAATCGTCACCATGTTTCTCACTTTCATCACTCCACAGTACATTGTTTCACACTAAACACTTCACATAAAAGGCTGAAGTATTCTCGAGGGTTTGGTTGTCTGATTGGTGCAATCTAATTGATGTTTGGGCTCCTGGATCTCCATGGTAACCATAGGGGGGCCCGTCAGTTGCCGTGGCAGCATGTGACGAGACCCTATATTTAGTTACCTGCTTTGTTCTCCATTTAGCTTTCCTGCTGAACCAGAGCGCTGCCAAAGTCTCTATAGAATATCTGACCTCTTCAGCACGGAGGTATTTTTAGACACCAGGAAATGTTGGCCAGTGTGTTGGGTCAAATGTAATGATTTAAAATGGAGGAGGAGCTCTAAACTGGGCTAAGAGAGTACAGTCACTGCTTGTTTTTGTGTGTGTATGAATCGTAGCTGAATCAAGTTTATTAATTGATAGGTTGATGGACAGAAAAAGGAATCGGCAAAATTGATCCAATTATCAGTCATATTAGTATCGATGAATCAAGTTGGGTCAGACATTTTTGTAGTTGCGGTAACTCTGCACACGTAGACGTAAATTCACCTTTTCCTCTCTGCAGGACGGCTGCACGGCCCTCCATGCGGCTGTGCGCTCAGGACACGTGGACACTCTACGCCACCTCCTCTGCCACCCGGCTCAGGGTGACTCCATGGTGACCCCCGACGCCCTGACTCTGCCTACTGCCCTGCTGAACCAGGCCAACAATGACGGCTGGACTGCTGCACACATGGCTGCTGCCCTGGGCCTCAAGGTGAGGAAGAGATGGCAACATTGGTGGTCACAGGGATTTGCCTGACATTTCATGGACGTGTTTAAAGGGATAATTCAATGCTGAATTAAAAAATACATACTTTTCCTTTTACCTGTAGTGCTTTTTATCCGTCTGGACTGTTTTTGGTGTGAGCTGTGGCGATTTCGAGATATCCACTGTATGATGTCTGCCTTCCACTAGTCTCGCATAGCCAGACCGATCTCTGTTAATGTTGGAGAAAGGTCCAGCTGCACCAATCCTCTGTCTAGTATAGGAAAAACTCCCATGTTATTTAACCAGGGAAGCAGTGATGGTGCCCCTGCAAAATAGTGTCAGTGGAAACTTGGTTTCTAGGTGGTTTGTGGGGAGGTGAGCTCTGGCATTAAAGCTTCTAGCTTATTTACATTAATACCACTAGTGATCAGGCTTTTGTTAGAATAACTTGCCAGATTTAGGTTTCCAGCTCAGAGGTTGTTGTTGTTCGATGTAGCAAGGGTTTGAAAAACAATAGGGGGTTTGAAAACAGAGCACACAAAAAGCATAAGGAAGTCTGGCAATAGTATTTAAATTTGGCTTTGAGCACCACAAGGGGAGTGACATCTCGTTCCATTATAGTCAAGAGAAGGCAGAAGACACCTCACCGGTGAGTATCTCCAAAACTTTGCAACCTCAAAGCAAAAAAAGCTAGATGGATAAATCTCGCTAAAAATTGATTGTGGGGTGAACTGTCCCTTTAATATAAAAAGGGATGTTTGCAGTGCTGTAACTCCGGCGATACAGTGTGCAGAACTTCAGAGCTTTTCAGCCTCTTGCAGCACATTGTTTCAGCACTTATCCATGAGGAGCTGCGTGTCCTCTGTCCCTTAGTGGCCTAAAAAACAGTTCGGTGGTTTTAATCTCACAGTTCTGTATTGTACTTTATTATACAGTAAACATGTTACCTCTGTTATGTGTATTTATGTACACTACACTGACTCCCCACCTACACTTATTATAATCAGTCCACTCCGTCTTCCGCTAATGTCCAGGCCGGCCATCCGTCTCCACAGCGGCACAGCTGACCTTGCTGGCTGAAACATCCAGCTCATCTTAAACAAATGCAGGAGACGCCAGACTAGACTAGACTGAGAGTCTGTCTTGAATATGAATGAAGACCACTCACTGATCCGTGCTTTTACAACAAACACAATCCTCTGTTGCTTTGTTCCTCTGATGATCGTGTATGTTGTTACACACCCTTTGTACCTGTCCCTCTGAGAACAGCTTTTTTGATCATGATCCATGTGTGTGTGTGTAGGAGTGTCTGGAGGTGCTGTGCAGCCACAGTGAACAGGACATCGAGAGGAGGGACAAGTGTAATCGCACTATTCATGACGTGGCAACTGATGACTGCAAAGATCTACTTGAAAACCTCCGTGAGTGGCCCCCTGTGTGAGTGCGTGTGTTTGCACATGAGTTTAATCCCTTTTTAAAGAAGCGCTCTGCTTTTTGACCACTGATTCTATCATCTTGGCCATCCGTCTCTTTTTATTTTATTCACCAGTGCTGACATAGGGATACGTTGTTGTTGACATGTCAGACACAGCCCAACAATTAAAAACATGAGCAGTCGGACAATCAGACGGGTGGAGGTGGATGTCCACATGTTGAGATCTCAGGGTTGCATATATTTACATATTTCACAAGATATTTAATCTTCAAACTGATACATTTTGATTTAAAGTTGTGTCCAATCTCTGTTGGAATCGTGGCTGAAGTCAATATCACAATATTATTTTTTGTATAAGACATACGTATATACATATAATGTATATGCTTGAAATTATTCGTAAAACTGTCTAAACAATACTTTCATCAGCTTCTGGTGAAAAGTTATAACATGACACAGTATTTATAAAAATCTAACCATAACAGAAAATGTCACATGATATAAGATTACTGTGATGTGATCAGTATTCAGGTACTAAATAATTGTTCTCAGCCTTTTTCCCTTTATCGCCTTTACAGATTCACAGTGAAAAATACCTTGACTGGCCTCAAATTATTGTAGAAACGCTTATATCTAAATACAAAAGGTTCATTCTAAGGTAACAAAAACACAATGATTCTTAGTTTCAGGTGATTATACACTGATGAAAACATAATTATGAATGTTGTATTCTTTTTGTGCTAATAGATCCCCTTAAATCCTACACACTGGACCTTTTAAACACTAAATCACTGTTACTGAAGACCTTTTCTTGCCTCCCTTAGACCTGTACCGGGTCCTGGTGCGTCTCCAGTGTTCAGGTGGAGGTGGAGCGGGGTCCATGTGTCCTGTGGAGGCCCTGGAGGATGAGGCTAAGGGTGTCACCAGCAGCCAGCTGGTGCTGGGCAGAGTTTCGGTCGACCGGACGATGTGTTGGTCTCAGCTGAGCTCCACCCTCAGCCTCATCTTCACCTCCTACCTCCAGACTGTCTGCGGAGATTCTCAGACGACCAGAGAGGAGGCGCAGCGCCCACTGCTCGGACTCAGTCCAGCCAGTATCGCTTCCATCTTAATAGGTGAGAGGACAGCTGTGTTTTTCATATCCCTGCCCCCTTTTATTTAACTCCTTTCCTTTACACTTTCTTTCTCTCTGCTTTTTCATTTTTTCATTTTCTCCTTTCTGGCTGAACACAGTAGAGACAAAGGACAGATGGAAACCGAGACTTTAGAGATTAGATACATCTGTCTGTTGATGTTTAAGCTGCTACTCTCAGTTTGTTCTGAGCCTTTTCACGTACTTGTTCAATCACAGTGGCTACCTGCACCTAAATGTGATAAAGAGAAAGATGAGGTGTACCCGGTTGGCAGTAGTTCCCTCTTGTCTCTTGCTCTGTTTAACCCATGTTGCCAGTGTGAGTGTAGGCTTAACACTCTTCTTGAATTGATGGACTGTATCATATAAAAGCTTGCCTCAAATTAGAGGCCATCTTGGAGCTCCTTGCTGTTTGTCCACAGCCAGTTGGTTGGATAAAACAACCAACAGTCAGTGTTGCGTATAGAAAAATATAGAAATATTTCACAATTTCATGCCATTTTCCTGACTAAAGGATCAATTGATTATGCTTCGGAATAACAGTGTAATAAAAATGCCCTAGTTTCAACATGGCTGGTTCTAGTCGGTATATAAACTGCAGCTTCTGCTCTTATGGCACTTTTGCACCACAGTTACCTGTGACGGTAGAGTAAAAATAGTTCTGTGCAAAAAGTTCAGTGTGCAGCTTCATAAAGCCGGATGTTCAGTTAGTGAGAAGTGGCTGAACCTTTTTCTCACAATCACAAAATGATGCATGAAACAGTTTACAGTTATTGAACATTACTGACGGCTTTGACCTGTAAAGACTCCACAGTTTAATGTGATGCTGCTTCCCGTATGTTCAGCTGAAACGAGAGGTGTGGTGTCAGATGAGACGGTGTTTGTTTGGCTGATGGTCAGAGCTTCAAACACATGATACTGTGTTTTTTTTGTATTGATGAATATTTAATCTGTCGGTGCATATGTTGCTCCTTGGTCCGTTATTTATTTATTTATTTATTTATTTATTTATTTATTTATTTATTTATTTCTGGGGATCAGATGTCATTAGTGTGTGGTTGGTGCTCCTCAACTAGAGGTCAGATACAGGTTAGAGCTACGCGTGGGTGTGTGTG
>CAEMYA010000008.1:4453256-4475760 GCA_903131615.1 Diplodus sargus
GCTGTTACATTGCCGTGTCACATGTTTACAGTCTCTCACACTGTTACTGTATTTTCCACGCAGCAAGGAAGGAGACTCGTGTGTGTGTCTGTGCATATGTGTTTTGGGGATGATGATGAAAGAAAACGGACGCACTGGAGGGATGCATAATGGATGAGATGGGCGGATGGGGGGGTGGTGGGAGGTGGAGGAAGATGCCAATTTAGGAGAAAATGTCGGTCGTCTGTGTCAACGAGGATCAAACTGCAGACATCCAGACACTCTTTGGTGTCTGGCTTTGTGTCTGTGTAGCTGCATGTGTGTCTCATTTGCCTCAGCACGTCTGGGGAATGTATAAAATATATGTTTGTGTGTGTGTGTGTGGCTCATGACTTTTCCTGGAAATTTCTTATTCGATTTATCTAGTTGGATGGTTGCCCGTAAAGAACACTGCAACTTCTTACATGTTTCTTCTATTCCTGATAAATCAATCATTAGATCACCTGAAAATTAAGTGAACATTTTGATGTATAGCTCGATTTTTAGCTGGAAATGCTCTCATTAACATTACAAATCCTGCACAAATAACTTAGATTGCGTAAAACCTATTTGCGCTGAAACAATATATTGAGCTTGATTTAACCAGGCAAGCCGTTAAGTACAAATTCTTAGTTATGATAGTGGCCTGGCAAAAGGCAAAGACTCTTAAGGTTGATTGATAAGTCAAATATTAATCGGTTATCAGAAAAGCAAGCTTTAAGCGCAAATGTAGAAATTTCTCTGTAAATGTCATCTGCAACTTATCTCATGATCAATTAATCATTTAAAGAATATAATATGTAATGATTCTGCATTAAAGTGTCTACACCATTGTCATATATTTTGCTAAGTTGTGTCATTTTATCATCCCAAATGTTTCCAACAAATTTCAAACCACAGAAATCTCAAGGTAGCGGTTCGCCGCTGCTATTTCTAGTTTAAGGAAGTCAGTTAACGAGACTACAGTAAATGCAAGTAAAACTTGAAAACATTACCTCATCTGTGAATATTTGTGCCTGAGTTATATTAGATAGAGATACACTGAAATAGATTTCCCCTCCAGCTCCAATAGGCAGTCAACATTGCAGGTCATCAACACTTGAAAACAGAGGTCAGGTCAGCTGATCGCTGCTGCAGTCAGGTTGATAAACAGGAGTGAGGATTATCCACTTTTTAATCCCAACTCCCGTTGTTCACCTGCCTGATGCTTCCAGATGATCAAATTATCAAAGTTTTTGTCACGATCTTCTATCACTTCACAGAGAAAAGGGATTATTTATTCTGCGTAATAACAGTGTAATCATAATTGAGAGTAATTGTTATGTTGAGCTCTGGTTTATATATGGCTCATTCTAATCCTAACACAACCAGCAAGTTCTGCTCTTCACACACCGTTGCTCGGCAGTTTCTCGTGACAGTGGAGGAAAAATGGTTCTGTGTAATATAAAGCCGGATGTTCAATTAGTGAAGAAATGCCTCAGCTTCTTTCCTTAGCAGGTTTTCCTTGGGGTGACACAAAAGTGGGGACTTCGACGAAAGCTATATTATTTTTCACCTCGGGAATTGAACCTCGACTTTGGAAGTTTTTCCGCTCTGCTGCAGAGTGCAGGGCTGTCCCCCTTAAAACTGCTGGTGTGAGTCATCTGTCGCTAAACCTCTTACTGAACTGTCAGCCCTTCTGTTCAAATGCCAGATGACCTTTTTTTTCATTTCTGTGCTCGGAACATTGTTAAAAGAGCTTAAAGTTGTGCAGTATGTGGTGACTTTCTCTTTATCAAATTATTTTTTGAGACTTGGGACAGTCGTAGTCGTAACATCCTTCAAAGCAATTCAGATTAACTTAAAGCCCTTCAGTGTTTCCTGCAGATGTTCTGGTTAATAACTGCAGTTGCGGTCCAGTACAGGAAGTGAGGGTTGTTTTTGTTTGTTCATAGTGAAGACAAATGATAGAAACAGTGCTGTTCGGCATGTTTCTTGATCTGCTGTGACCTGTGAGCAGCAGCTTGTTGTTTTAACATCATCAGAAGTACAACGATGTGAGCCAACTCAGATATTTTTTTTCTGTGGAGGGAATAATGTGGCCCAAATAATCTGCATGGACATCTTCCTATGAGCACATGATGTTGACTTGAAAAAACCCTGTCCACACATACGCGGATATTTCCCATAATGTAGCCTTTTTCTTGCTTTTTGGCCTTTTAGACACATGTAAATAACGTTTTTAGTCACTGGAAAATGACCCTCTGGAAAACTCCAAGGTGGAGATTGTCAGTGTAGATGAACCTGCAGAAACTGAGATTTTTTGCAAATGATGTCATTAGGTCATATCGGTGTACAGTATTTAGCATAATTGGAAAATGTGAACTTGGAGTGTGTTTTATGTATTGTGAAGTATTCTTTTACCTCTGCATAGATTAATTTACATTAAAAAAAGGTTGCCATTTCAGTCACCAAGACCTTCCTCAAGTCCAGCGTAGCAAAAACTCGAGAAAATAAGAAAATCCAGGCGGAGGGCTACACGCATTCAAACTAAAGTAACAAGCCTGTCTTGAAAATGTGAGGAGGAGAAAGGACAGATACTTGTGTTAAAATGTAGGGAGCACAGATACCTCAAAAATCTACTTCAGTGAAGTAATGAAGTGTTTGTACTTGATTACTTCCAACCACTGGGTGCAGCTGTCTTATTCAAGACCGTGTTTGATGCTAACATCAACATTCGATTCAGGAGAGACTTGTGAATGAAGTAAGGAGAACTGTTATTACAGCAGGCGATATGTGATAATGAGTCTTGTCAGAGAGTCTTTGGCGTTTAGACTCCGCAAGAAGAAGAATCCCCTCATGGAATCCAGTGGTGGTGGTGGTGGATGACTCTCCTGAGACAGACAGGCTGGTTAAACGATGAAGCTGGAGAATCTGTGAAGACAGATTGCCGATGGGGAGATGGAGGGCGCACACAAAAAAAAACCCAGCGTGAATGAACTAAAGGCCAAAAGACAGTCGTGTTTGAAAAGACAAATGTGGAATTGGATAGATGTGCCGGCTGATGTGAGCAGCTGACATCAATGGACGGCCGCAGATACATCAGCAATTATGAGTGAGTGGGAGTGAGAGGAGTGAGTGAAAGGATGGTTGAGAAATAAACGAAAGACTGAGCGTGTGACGGGGTCGTCTTCCTGTCTGAACTTTCGCTGGAGCTTCTTATGATAAGATATGAATAAAACATGAAGCCTCGCAGGGGAAGACTATATACAACTCCCTCCAGGATCTTATTGTTCTCTCAAACTGTATCCTCTAGTTTTAGATTGGTTTCTCTATTTTTGGGATTGTAGGTCAAGGACCTTCTCCACTCTCCAGGAAATGTATTATACATTTTAATTGCTAAAAAAAACAGTTATGATGCATCTTCTTACACACGATAATGCTATGAGTATTTGCCCTAATTAGATCCTGTGAGAGAAGCGGTCATACGGTTTCTCCTGCTTCATGAATAAGAGAAGGAGAATATTTTGTGTATTAATGTTTTATTTCTTTTAGCGTTTCCATCTGGGCGGTACATAATTTGCTTTTATGTGTAAATGCAGGCATGGTAGAAATAGAAAGGACATATGAAGATAACACGCAGATGAATTATACATGGGAAATTGCGGCGTGTATAATTTATGCATACTGTACACTGTATGTGTGTTTGTGTAAGCCGATGACATCGTTTGGCATTTCATAGTGTTTGTTATCGTGTGTGTATGGTATGTTTGTTTGCTTGTTTGTTTGTTTGTTTGTGTGTATGTGTGAACTAATTTACTCTGTAGAATAACTGTCTGTACACACTTTCTATCCTAATGTGTCTCTGCTTTTGTCTTTCAGGAGATACTGAGTGGTTGCCAGGTCAGGAGCTGGCCTTATCCCCCTGGGACCTGGTCAGGAAGCCTCTCAGCCAGTGCATCACCATCCGCCTCAAAGGTACAAATATAGCAACCTGTGTGTGTGCGCGTGCGTGTGTGTGTGTGGTTTTGGCCAGGTGCTGCAGAATGAGCACACACACAATCAGAGCTACAATCACTGAAAACAAATGCCATTTGGTGGATGAAAGGGCCTTACAAATGAGTTTGGATGCATTTGTAGCGTGGGCAGAGATGTACCAGGACCTGCCTACTGAGACGCACAGCATGGAGGAACATTGAAGCCAACATTGTTTAACTACTATTGAGCGTTTTGACTAAATAGTAACAATCAGCTGTAATCTAAACTAACTCTGAATTGTAACTGATTGTAACTGATGAAATGAACGTCACTGGACCTGTTCTCTTCATCCAAAAGTTAATGGGGTCTATTCTGGGCCAAAGCCCATCCTCCATCCAAGTTTCTCGGAAATCCGCTGAGTAGCTTTTATGTAATCCTACTGGCAAATCAATCAACCAATAAACTGGACAAAGGGGAAAACACAGCTCTAAGCAGAGGTAAAAAATATGCTATGATTATTGCAACTCATGTGTTGGATATTTCAAAATAAAAGCTCTGCATAGATGTAGATGTACAGTATTTCTTTGGAAAAAGCTGATCCACAGGCGCATGATACATTCAAAATAATTCCAAAACCTTCTGTCTTCTGCTCCTCTAGTATGACATGATACTGTATGTGGAGTTGGTGGTTCACTTCAGGCATCACAATTTCCCAGAATCCAATGCAATATTTTCAGATTGATTATTTAGTCCAATCAAAAGTCAGAAACCCAAAGACTCTGACTAAGAAAAGCAGCAAATCGTCACATTTAATAAGCAGCAAATGTACTTCAAACAGTTCATCCATCCATCGTCTGTAACCACTTTATCCTTTTTTTATGGGGTCGCGGGGGTTTTTGCTGGATCCAATCCCAGCTGTCTCTGGATAAGTGGCCAGCTCATCGCAGGGTCCTCACTGATGGCAGAGGCCGCCATGCAAGGTGCCAACTGCACATCAGGAGCAATTTGGGGTTCAGTATCTCGCTCAGGGACACTTCGACATGCAGCTTAGCTCAGCCCAGAGCCGGGGTTCGAACCAGCGACCTTCCAATCACTAGCCGACCCGCTGGGCTACAGCCGCCCCTCAAGCAATTAATTCATTATCAAAATGTAGAGAAAATGAGATGTATTTTCTTTCAATCAATTAATCAACTAATTGTTGCTCTCATGGCTGTTTATGGGAAAACGTGACTTCCCCGTTGTTAATCGTCCTTATAAATGGTCTGTTTGTCCAACCGGAGGAAACTTCTTCAGTGAGGAAACCAAACCATATTACTGCAACCGCTCTCTGCCCCCATACCTGATAACAACACACTGGAGATCCACTACTCAGTCTGATCTTTAGGAATCTTTTGTTAATACATGATATGATGGTGTTCAGGGATAAAGGTGTTGGCCTTTTTTTGGTAATGAAATATCCAAGCTCTAACGAAATGAAATTCATCTTTGTTTCACACCATGTTTAAAGACATAACTGGGAGCAGTGCAGGGCCGGAGACAGCAGCAGAACGGTTCCTCAGACACCTCTGTTAATGATTATAGATGAGTCACAGCAGCAGCCCTGAGCAGCAGACTGTCTCGCTCTACAGATATTGGAATAATCTTTCTTACTGTCTGCCGCAGCTTCGCTTTTGCTCCCTCCATTCCTTGAATTACTTTATCTAGTGCATTTCTCGTCTCAGTGAGTCAGGAGAAATAAAAAGACTGAACAATAGTCTGGCACTGTTTAAAATCAGGGTGGGCAGCAGCCAAGCTCTCCATCTCTCTCCACCCCCTCGCCTCACTCGTTCATCAGTTCATTTCCTTTTCCGCCTCTCTCTGCGTCTTTTCTCCATATCTGCCTTCGTCCCCATCTTCCTGGCCGTCAGGTCCACGTAAACCTCCCCGTCGATCCACCGATCCGCGCTGTTATGGCGTTGAGCCAGGAAACAGCCAGCATTTCAGCTTTCACCCTCTGCTTTTTCAACTGTTAACAGGCTTCAGGTGGAAAAAGTCTATTCTGAAAACTAAGGATTGATGAGAAATGACTGGACAAACCTCCATCATACAGTGGAAGACATGACAGATGCATATGCTTTCAAATAAGACACAAGGATTGAATGGTTGCATCAGATTTCCCAGAAAGGAACAAACTTTAAATTCACGTGAAGGCGCCTGGGGAAAAAAATGTAATGCAGTGCTATTATAGGTTAAACGAAGAACATATTCATTCACCTCCAATTAATTAATTCAGAGAATCTTTTAGTTTGTGCGCAGCAGCATGGAAAATGTTTAATAGGTCTAATAGTAAGCATACAGTTTGACATATAATGTAAATCAAGTTTTTAAAAATCTACTTGGGTTGAGATTTCTCCTGAGAAAATCCACAGCTTATAGACTCAACACTAATTTGACTAATCTCAAAATGTCTCAGAGCTTTGTCTTAATTCCCTCCATAATTAGTGAAATAATAACACACTTTCTGCGAGAAAACTTTCCAGGAAATTACAGACCTGTCAGATAAAACATTGCCATTAAATGTTTAAAGGTGGACTTTATTTAAAGTCCAAGTATAAAGTTGTCAGGTTGTTGAAACTGGAGGGACGAATGTGATCAAGTTGCTGCTTGACGAACATTGATGGCAGGAAATGGAACAGTGGCGTCGTGACAAGCTGATGTGCGTCAAGCTCATGATGACACGTTTCAAGGAGCTGTAGGCGTGTGGTCTGAACATGGAGAACAATGGATGTTTCAACGCATGTGAGACGTTTTTGGTGTGTGCTTTCTCTAAAAAATCCTGTCTGAATTAATTTACTCAAAAGAACAGCTTTACCCCCCTAGTGCTAATATCTGTGCCACTGCACAACACAAAACCCAGCGTTTATTCATTATTTCGTTCTATAAAAGAGCCCTGAAAGTAGAAGGAAATGATGCCGGGCTGCCAGCTTGACTGGATTGCTTTCATTCAACTGGGAAGTTTCGTGCGTAGTAGAAAACACAATTGCTTTGTCAAAGGTGAATTTTAAAAAAAAAAGAGGTTAAAGTGAAATTATCAACAGAATGTAAAAAAGTGAAGAAATATTACTTTTTCGCAGAAGCGAAATTATTGACGTCTCGAGCTGATATTCGCCAGTTTGTCCAATATAACTTTGAAGGCTTTCAGAATGAATCCTTGGAAATGTTACCGTGAGGGTCTAAATAATCCTGTACAGTCGGAATCAGTGAGCGAGGATGAGTAAATGTTTTTTATTCAGTGTGTATTTCTCCGGAAATTAATTCATCCTACTCACTGATATGAAGCATTAAGAGCTACTGAGCGAGTAAATAGCCACACTGAGTGCTCACTCTGTATTAATTAATTGACATTAGTGCTCACATTTTCTTTACCTGAGGCCTTCAGCTAAAAGCACAGCTGTTGACTGTTATCCAACATGTGGTGTTTAAGTTTCAGGACAGTCTAACTTACAAGGGCACCTTGAGATTTTGCGGCTGTGTGATGTAACCGAAGAGTTGAGGCTCACTGTTGTCGCCTGCTGACACTGAGCGTGTAAACCTGAGCCGATTTTGGGGATTTATTGTGTGCGTTTTGTGCGCGTGTGTGTTTCTGACAGGTCTGTCTGAGTCGTGTCTCGATGAGCTGGCTCTGGAATACCTCTTCCCCCTGCCGCTGCTGCACAACTGCGTCCGCCTGGTATGAACACACACACTCATGCAAACACAGTCGTGCAAAACAAGACACAAAGGACTGCGAGGGATTGAGGGATTAGATGAGTAAGACATCGGAAAATAGAGGAGGAAGCTCGAAGACTGCAGCAGGAGAATGGTGAAGAAAGGCAGAGGAGAGAAAGAGATGAAGTGATGGACAGATGAAAGGAAACTGAGGATTTAAGTATTTTGTTACAGCTACACTGCCCCCTGCTGGCTGAAGATGTCAGAGCTGAAGGGAATAAATGCCAGAGTCTGTCTTCACGAATTAGCATTTTTAAAAGAGTGATCAAACACATGACAGCGCATGTAGATGAAGGAAACCTCAATGAGAGAACACACAAAGAAACGCAGCAGAGATTTAATGATGCAGCATCTGTTAATGTCTGAAGTCTTCATGACTGATTTACATTTTTGACAGTAAGTTGATGCTCTAATCCACAGAGACCCGAGTCTGACAGTGAGGAACGTCTCACAGATCAGATCGTCGCTGTAGTGTGAAACCGAGTTAACATAGTTTGGGCTGCAACTGCTGTATTATAGATGAATCTGTGTATTATTCTTTCCATTTTGAATCAATCATTTAATCCACAAAATGTCACAATTGATGACAGATGAACCTCATGCTTCATGCTCAATGTTGTGTTCACTGTGATCTAAAGTGAAGTATATAAAGTGTATAAAGGGGGAAAACAGTTTTTCTATGTGAAGCTGTAACCCAACGTCTTTTTTTGTTCTTAGCAAGGTTTGAATGGTTTGATGGTTTCAGTAAGGACAATGCGAGGTTAAAAAGACGTGTGTTAGTAAGCCAGTTATTTTGTACGGCTAAGTTTAACATATAGTCAGCATAGAAAGGAAACAAGGAATTCTCTCCTCCTCATTTAAGTTGACAAAATAAACTCATAAAATGACGAGAAAGGAAAATATTTTTACACCAATTTTTCTTACCAAATACAACCCTGCAATTTATGGATTAAAGGTTTTTTCTTTTTTGGAAATGAGCTTAATATTTCCCTGTTAACTCGGTTTGTTGTTCCACAATCAAATTCGGTTCGGTCAAAATAAATTCTCACTTCACAGAGTAAGATTTGAAAATTTTCCAGCTCTACACACCGTTTTTTACCCATTGCTGAGCCCCGCTGAGGGCAGCGACTCCCCCGCCATCTGAAGCTAGCTCTGTTAGCTTTTTAAGTCTAATAAATAAACAAAATAAAATGTCAAGAAAGGACATATCCTTACAGAATATAGTGTTCAGTCCTGATCCGGACGGTTTCTTTGCCCGCGGTTTAAACACCAAAACTCCCCTCCCCTCATACTCCGAGCCAGACAGCTAATGGGGCAACTAGCTGCATGGCTAACTGAGCTAGTTGGTAGCTACAGTAACAAGTATTTTGAGCAATAGTTGTCTCATATAACCCACCTTTAATACAGCTTCTCATTTAGTTTCTTGTTCATTCATGATCGCACATTACATTTTATTTTGGGTATTTAGTTTATGCCATTAATCAGAGGGCAGCAGCAGTACATGCAGCCAGCACCGAGTATAACATATGGAATAAGGTAGTAATGACATCTGACACTGCTAAAGAGGGTCAATGTGCCAAAGCTGTTCATTAACAGAAATTCTGCTGCTTTTCTCTCCGTGTCCAGGTGGAACAGTATGGAAACCTCATCTTTCACGGGCTTCAGGGCAGCTGTCAGGAGTACATCGCCAACCTGGTTGCTCGCTGCATCAAGGTATGTTCAAAAGCTCACCAACACCGAGCCTGATAAGCTACAACCTCATATGAAAGATCATGATATACAGTGATTACAGGCAATAATGCAAATGAGAGAATTTGTCAGTCCAGTTTGTCAGTAATGCAGGGAATAATGGAAATGTGTCTTTCACTGTTGCATGGCTCATAAAATACATGAAAAAACATCAAATGCACTCAGAGATACAAGTATTCAAGTAGTAATTTCAGTTAAAGACATAAAACAATGATGATTAGAAAACTTTTGGAGATAGTTCAGAAAACATTTTCCCCCGCGCTCCCTGTTCAGCAACTGTGACATAACAGTGAGCAATGTGTTCATCCGGTCAGGCGAAGTAAGCTTGTTTGGAGCAGTTGTTTCGGGGACGTTCCCTAACCCCAACAGATGGCACCAGGACAAATAAACAGCACCAGAGTTGCCTATAGGAGGGGTTGGGACCTCCCTTTTTCCGGCGATCCCTGCCCACCAATAAATGAATGTGACTTACAGACTCTGGCACAGTTTGTTTGTTGTGTAAAAGCAAGGGAGCCAACCACATCTCTGCAAGTCGTATATATGCAACATGTACGCACATCAGAGCAGGTATTTTCCCAATTAACAACTGTAAAAACAGCCGTGATTGTAACCTGCACTGTTCTACACTGTCGGTTTGTTTAGTCCATTGAAAACTGTGACAACGAACCCACAGTTACAAGCCCCAAATTGTCAGGCTACACAATGCCTTTCCTATTGAAAGTGCTGCATAAACTTCTGTCAGTCATCGGAATTTGACTTTCCTGATGACACAGGAGGAAATTTGCTGTTCAAGCAACAAGTTACCTGGCAGTCCTGTCATGTTTCCTCCTCTTGTTTGGTTTGTAAGTAGTCCTCTCCAACAGTCAGACATCAACATGAAATCTTAATGTGTATTCACACCTGCAGTGTGGTGGATTACTGTTACGCGAACTGTCAATTGTCAAGGCAAATTCTTCCATGGCCTTAACGGACCGCTGCAGGAGAGCTGAAATTGTGAGCTTGCTTCATCTCAAAGGTGTCTGAGATTATTAGTTAGGTAAAGTTAGATTTGATTCTGTTGAACAGTGTGATGCAATAAAACCATGAGTGGATGCAAACCAATAACCAATAACATCTCACTATAACATGATGAAACGTAACGCAGGTCACACATGGTCGTCCTGCTTGGTGACGTCCACAGGTCAGAGATTGTGGGGGTGACTCACACACACACAGCCGAAACGATCAAAACAATCGTGATGACATTTTCATTTGTATAATTTGGCTGGAAAATTGGCAGCTATCAGATTTGTTTTCAAGAAATCAGTCAGAACCACCGCAGTGTTCAGTCTGAAGTGTTACCATGGTAAAGGCATCAAATGGTGTTTTACTGCAGCGGAGCAGAAATCTGATACGAGCAAATAAAGTCTGTGGTAGTGTGAAAGAATGAAAGCATTTGGAGGTAAACCTTTTTTCCTGTTAGTGTGATTTTTAACTCATATCCTTTTAAACATGCGCACAAATCCACTTTTTCTAAAAAGAAATCAAAGGAGTAAGATGTCTCCTGCAGCTGGATCTCGATCGTGCTCTCTCTGATGGCAGCGACTCGCCTGGAAAAGCCCTCTCTGCTTATTCAGATCCTCCTCCTGCTCCATTTCTCTCTCAGCTCATAGTAGTAGTAGTAGATTTCCTTTGTTTCCATGACAACGTGGTCCCTTCTCACCTCTCCGTCTCTTCACTCATCTCCCTTCCCTCCCTCTCCGGTTCTCTGGCTCCACCAGTCAAAGCAGGAGGCAGGTGGGCTCGGCTGTGACGTGGTGCGGGTGGAGGTGGAGGAGAGCCTGACCAAAGAGCAACTGCTGGAGACGTTCATCACCTGTGGTAGGGACACACAAACACACACAGATGCATAAATGCACACACTGGCAGAAAAATGTCACAACATATACAGGTTGTTTTTATGTTTTTTCATTTAGAGCTGAGGCATTTAATAAATGAATCGATTAGGTGGTCAGCAGAAAAACAATTTAAATGACGGACCCAATCAATTGTGGGTTAGGTATTAAATGAAAAACACTCAAATTCACTGGATCCAGCATTGATTCTGGTTTCAGTTGTGAATATTTGCTGGTCTTAGTCTTCTGTGGTAATAAAAGGAATATCTTACAGTTTTTCAAGTAAAATGGAAACATAAAACTTCCTCCTTCAAGCATTTTCAGGTGGCTTCATCTGTCGCACAGATAACTGGATCATTTGTTTTTCCTCAGAGTCGCACTACCACCAACAGTCTATATGGGAGAAGTGAAAGCAGACAGAAATGGTGCCAATGTTAATTAGTATGTTTAAAATTTAAAAACGATCGAAGTAACACTTACTAATGAGGCTCTTTAGTCAAATAAAAGGAGGCCATGGCTGACACGGAGCTTAATTTATTATTAATTCATGCAGTGGCTAATATTAAGTCGAGGTTTATTCATTAATGTTAGGTCTTGGGTCCTTTTTTATGTTTCAATATGGAAGAAACGGTTTGCAACTGTGGAGTCAGTACTGCATTACTGCAAAGTCATTAAACTGCCGTCTTGTTGCTATGGGGATTTCTAGGAATAGTGATTAGAAAGCTGCATTTTCACTGTATTGTTATTGAGGCCACGTCTTCTTATTTCAACACTGATTTGATTTCAACAATTAAAAAAATGGATTGTTTTTTCAGATAACTGTCTGAAACTCTTTTACTTATGAGTTTCAGTTCTTGAGTTATTATAGGAAGTCTAACTGTTGGCTCATAACTCTTCCCGTTCCAGGTTTCCTGGTGCCAGCCGTGGGGTCTGGAGGTCACACTAGTCACTGTGTGGTGGTGCTGCTGGAGGGACTGGAGAAGGCGTCATCCCTAACAGGCCTGCTGGGAGACCTCTGCCACAGTCTGGACAACAGGGGCTCTGCTTCACCGCTGGTTCTAAACACCGGTAAGTCTCACTGCTGCCAGGCTCTGACTTGAAGCATAATCAAACACACAGTATACCCAGGTAAAATAACAGCATGCAAATGTGATTTGATGGAATTTCACCTCTATAAACTGTGCTTTTGTAACAGATATTAAAGGCATTTATCTGACAGATTAACCCAAAGTCAGGAGTTAAACCAGATACCACCAGAGAATAATGGAAAATTAATTGACTTCCTGTCCTTTTCCTCCTGCACATTCATCCCTCAGGTCCCCACCACTTCCGTGAAGGCAGCTTCCTGATTGCGACGCTGTCAAAGCCCGGCCTGCAGGGATCAGAGCTCCGTCTTCAGCAGCATTTCCGCTGGGTAACGCTTCGCTGGGACCAGGAGCCACTGCACGGCCTGCTGGGAAGGCATCTCCGCAGGAAGCTGCTTCATAAGGTCAGTGAGCGGATGATCGCTGCTGCCTGGATTTCATTATGCAAAAATCACATCTACATTTGCTTTAGTGGGTTATATTTACAGCCCCTTTTACGCTGGCTGTTAAAAGCGGGAATGTTTTGCAGTTGTTGTGTCTCAAAGATATGAAGACAGATTACTGAGGTTATTTTTCTTCCCCCTTGAAGCCGGCAGCAGAGGTAGTAACGGTGCCGAATTGACGTCTGAGTGAGAGTGAGCACACATAACGCTTTTGCAAGGTGTTACGTGTGTGACCCACAATTGGGAGATTTAAATAGCAGCTAGCAGCAGTTAGCAGCTAAGTCAAAGAAGAAGAATGTGTGAAAAACTGGGGGAAGAATGAGGTCAAGAACCTCCTTATCATCCAAGCAGAGGGCGAGATGATCTGTCGTATGAGAGGGACATTAAATGATCATTATCAACATGTTACGCCATCGTTTAGAAAGCCTTACCTGACACCTATGATATTCATGACGCTGTTGTGTACACGTTAGGGTTAATATATGAATTTTAAGTTTTATTTTAAAGACTAAAGCGAGCAATTATAGATGTTTTAAAGATGTAAAGACCTTCCACCATCTTTCCCACATTGTGTCATTGAGAAAACTACATGCGAAAAAGTAAAAAACTAAATGGTTAATGACAAATTATACTCAAATAATAGATGGCAATTTGTTAATCGGAGGCAAGAATTGTTAAGAAGATTGTTATTTCCCAAAACGATTTCTTTGAGTCAGTATAGTGTTGTATCAGAGCTGCGACTGTGAAAGAGAGCAAGAAAATGAATAATGCATGGAGAAATCCTCAGAATCCATAACTCCGCCTATTTTGTTGACTCATTTATTCAAATATCAAGAAGATAAATGATAATCCTTTTTGTTCCATCCCTCTATTACCCTAAGCTTGAAGTTGAAGCTTAAATCTCTTCCCCCACCTCTCCTTCAGATGGGGACCGGAGTTTGGTCGCCTGATGGCGTCATGGAGCGGTCGGTGTTGTGGGTGAGCCAGGTGTGGCAGCAGCTCAACGCCTGCCTGTCACGACTGGGGACCCACGAGGCTCTGCTGGGTCCGCAGCTCTTCCTGTCCTGCCCTGTGGTCCCGAACAACACACAGGCAATCGTCAGGTGTGTGTTACTCTTGGAGTCAAGTGTCAATGTTTAAGAGAGATTATGCCCTATGATTTCAAACAGAAACTAGTATTATATGTATTCTTTAATCATCTTTATACCTGATTATTATAACTGACCCTCACCTTAATGTCGACTAACTGTGTGCGTGTGTGTGTGTGTGTGTGTGTGTTCAGGTGGCTGGCTCGGCTCTGGAACGCCGTGGTCGTGCCCCGTGTGGAAGAAGCCATCATTTCCCGGGTAACAGCCAAGCGCTCCACCTCCTCCTCCTCCTCCTCTGGCACCTCTTCTTCCTCATCGCCGTCGTCGCAGCGACCGTCTCCTAGCAACTGTGGGCTGAGTGCCGGGCAGCAGGCTGTGGTGAAAGCCGCCCTCAGCATCCTGGTCAACAAGGCTGTTCTCCTGGGCTGCCCTCTGCCTCGTCACGGTGCGTGGGCGGTCCTTCACATGTGTCACCTGCCGTTGTTTCGGTCTGGACAACCTGCTGGAAAATTAATGCTGACGTGTAGTCTTTATGTGATCTCCCTGCAGAGATTGACAGATACCTGCTGGAGTTTCGGGGCGGGACCTTCCCTCTGTCAGCCATCGGCTCCTATAAAGGAAGTGGCGGTGGAGGGGGGAGAAAGGGACGTGACGGCAGCAAATTGAGACGATCCAACACCAGCCCTCGGAAGAAGGGAAGCCCCGCCTTGAACTGGAGCTGTGGCGGTTCCTTCAGAGAGGGTAAGATGGCCGTCAGTGATGCTCGCTGTGTCCCAATGAAGCTGTGTCCTTCAGATCACCTTAAAGTCATGCTGAACCTGTTGCTCCTTAATCTTGTTATTCAGGGGAGACATTACTGGTGAAAACACAGTATTTTTAATTCACCAGTTAATTTTGACATTTTGGGCTGATTGGCTCCATAACATGTGAAATGAGTGAATAGAAAATGTCCAAAATACACATTTAGGTGTTTTTTAAATTTCTATTCAGGACATTTATGCAAATAAGCATGTTAATTTGAGAGACGAGGCCCCTCCCATTCCTGTCGCCCTCATGGGACCTCATTTCAGAAATGTGTTCAAACATTCTTTCTTCTATCCTTTACTCCATCCGTCTCTTACTCACTGAGGAGGATGAGATGCACCATTGCAGCAGACTACACACTGTACAGTGCCAGAAACAAGTTGAAATAACTCAAAAAGTGTGGAAAAATGGTCAGAATCTGCAAGAAATACAGGAGAATCGCGACACCCTGAGAGGGGAAGAGGGCAATGAAACCGGGGAGTGTCCTGGGAAAATTGGTAGGGTTGGCAAGAATGGCTATAATGAGGCATCGAAGTCTGGAAATGTGGATTTCAGGACGGGGGAACACTGGCTTTTTGTCAGCAGTATCCACAAGGGGGCGGTGTTTAACAGGCTTAACATGTTCTGCATGCTGCTGTCATCACAACAGTGCCCCTGATAATCCACACACCTCAGTGTGGACAATTTATACATATTTAAACTTCAGTAGCAAAGTCAAAGTGGACATATGTCTTTACCAGGCCAGGACACTCACATCCCCAAAACATGTTTGTTCATATTTGCTTGTGTTGCAGGTTCACTGTCGAGCACTGATGTCAGCTTCATCTCGAATGGCAAAGATCAGAGGTTTGTCTTTTCGTGTAATATTATTGTCATGCAGTAGTATTGGTCCCACAGTGCAACGCTGGTACTGTAGTAGTAGGACTTCTTACATGACATGTCCCTGTAATAAGGCTAAAATGTGAAAATGAATGTAATGTCCCTGTGTTTGTAGGGAGCCCGTAGGCCTGCCTGTGTTCTCTGATGACGAGACAGATTTAATCAGAGAGCTGCAGACGATGTGCTCCAGCAAGTCAGAGCCAGACATCAGCAAGGTACTGTCACAAATACACTCATAACAACACAAGACTGTCTGCCCTGAGTGATTCATTCTGTCAAACATCAAGGATAACTAACTTTATACGTAAAAAGACAAAATAAACCTTTTTAAGTCACATTTACAGATATAGTGAATGTTCTATGGGACAAAATATTTCCTCATAATACAGTATCCAATCAATAAATTGAACCCCCTGTTATTGTTCTGAGATACAACAATCAATGTCATCCAAACAGAAGTTTAAAGGAACAGTTCACCCAAAAGTGAAGATTCACCCATGATCTACTTGCCCTCAAGTCAGGTGACGTTTCTAAGTCCACAAAACATTTCTTGAGCTTCACATCAAAACAGTGTTGCAACACTCCACTGAAGTAGATGGGGACTCAAACAAACTTTGTCTAGCAAAGTCTCCAAAACCTAAAAATCCAAAATAGGTTTGCTAAGACCTTATTTACACCCTCCATGCGTGTTTGAGTTTGTGCATCCACTTCAGGGGGGGTGCGTGCTAATGTTTTTAGCTTAGCAGCAAGAGCAGGATTTTCAAATCACATCTTTTCAAATCAATGTTGGATCTTGGGGCTTCTGGCTTACGCTGAATGAACTGAAATGAGCCATTTTATGTTTACTTTTCCAGTTGTTTTTTTTAAAGTTTTTAAATAAGTCCTTTACCTTCACTTCACTTCAGAGAGTTCATCAAAATACAGATTCCAGTAGACTGATCTATGAACAGCGTTTCTCTGAAACAAATGTATGTTAGTTCTCCAGAGGATTAAAGCAGTATAGATTTAGCAAAAGTGACCTAACAAAGGATGAACACATATGGATAGACCTCTGACCACCGCTGTGTGTTTATCTGTGTGTATATCATCCATATAAACCACCTCAGAAACAGTTTTGCGTTCAGAAGCTACACAGGTCTCAATTACAGCGACATTTTCAAACACTCAGCTTTTAGGTCACATGTTGTGACTCATTCCTGGCTCTTTAATTCATCGCTGTCATCTTTCTAAATATAGAGATCGTATGTGTGTCTGGGGCACCGCACCAGCTTAGTAATGACTCCTGTGCTGTTCTAGATGAGGGCTGGAACTATTTATCAGGCTGATTTTAGCCTTTTGATCCTGCACCCAAATCTGGTCAGAGATATTTTGTGGACATTTTTAAAGAAAGCAAAGTTCCCCCATAGGTTTTCTTTACACATTTCTTTACATAATCTATTGATTATATTTCAAACTAATCGGTGAACTGTCCTCTAAAAAGAAATCCCCCTAATTGTAAACCTTGACCTGCACGACCCTGACGCTGATGACACCTCAGTTCCATCATCGCGCCCAGTAATTTACTCCACATTCAATTGAGGTTTTAGCTCACTTTTGTTCATCCTCCACAGATCTCTCAGGCCAAAGACGACTTGATCGTGTTCTCCAGCTCTCCCAGTGAAGCGACGTCGACTCAAAAGGTCGAGCAGGAAACCGCCATCCAGCAGCGACCGCAGATGGTGAGAGGGAGCGAGTGTGAACACATTATGACTGGAAATTAAAAAAAATACTTTTAAGTGATGTTTGTGGAGAAAAACGTCCCAGCAGGGAAAAGTAATACAGAATACAGCAGATAAGTATGTGAAAATGTATTGAATAGACATCCACCACCTGTAGGAAGTAAGTAAAAACCTACACAGACGCAGGACATTGCTTTCCACTCTTTGTTTTTATCTGCAGCAGCTATTTTTTTCAATTTGGTTATTTTTCTGTTTCCTGTAGAAAAAAAAAAAACAAGCTCCCTGCACTAATCTCTCATTATCACTCCAGTGAGCCGCAAACCGGTGACTCAAACTGAAAATGAATGTATGTGATTGTTTTGTACAACTTTTAATTACATGTTTGCGGTGTGTTGGGCATTATCTCACACATAATTGTCCAGTATTAGCAGTTTTAGTGTTGAACTGTCGTACAATATGTCATTACTGCAGGTTTACTTACTCTACGGCGCTTTTCAGCCTCTTTTAGTATATTGTTTTGATGCTGTGATTCAGCTTGTAAAATATCAGAGTGAGGAAGGAAGTCAGCAGAAGTGACGTTAATAAAAATGTAACACATAACCTCACCCGTGAACATTTTTGTCTCAGTCATGCCAAATAGTTATTTGTCAGCGATGGTTGTCTTTACACTGACGACAACAACTCCCATAATCCCACACTGCTTCACAACAATCTACTTCTTTCGTTTTCGTGGAGAGCTGCAGAAATGACATACTGTTTGTTTAAAAAGGCTCCAACTCACCAAACTCTGTCTCTATATGCAGACTGCTGTCCGTCAGTCCAGCCGCAGCTCCGCCCAGGCAGCCGTCCAGAGCAGCGACCGGCGTTTAGGCCCTCGCGCCAAATCACAGCTCCCCGTCCCCAGCAGCAGGGGGCAGCAGACACGGGCCTCCCCTGCCGCCACCAGCAGCAGCAACAACAACAGCAGCAGCAGCCCGAGCCGAACACAGACGCCCCCCAGCCGCAGCAGAACCCCCAACAGCAGCAGCAGCAGCAGAACAAAGCAGGTTCCCCCCAGCAGCAACAACAACTACTACCGCAACAACAACATCGACAACAACCAATCACACGAGGACATCTGGATCCTCCACAGAGACCTGCACGAAAACAACAACAACAGCAAGTAGACCCCCCCCAGCCCCCCATTATTCCGCTGTGAACCTCCCTCCACAATGTAAAGACTAGGTACCTGACGACCTTTGACTCTTAGTATTTGTACTTGTTATCCGTACTTGTTACACTGTACTACAGTTGTGTACTTGGGGACCATAGTTTTATTCTATTACAGTATTTGAAGTATTTGATCGTTTGGTTTGGTAAGATTTTACGTGGGGCAAAAACAACAGAAGTTAATGCAGAAGGTTACTTTACTGTTGCCTTATTCTAGTGTATCGACCTGCTTATTATGGGACAGTATTCAGCAGACAAGATACAGCGTGAGAATTTACCGGAATAAGAGTCGAGATATAAAGTATCTGACTGGTGGAAACTGCCTCAAAACAGTACTGACGGAGTATGTTTGTGTACTGTACTTCTCCGACTGGTATAAGGCCACTGAAGAGTAACTGAAGGTACTTACAGGTGTTAACCTTTCTAGCGAAAAGTGTTTTTGGATCAAAGAAAGAAACGAGCAGAATTTTATTTTCTCTTTTTTGTTGTTTTTGCTATTAAGTATTTTGAGATATTCAAGTGTTTTATCTTTAAATAGTTGCAAGGTTGGTTTAAATACTGTTGAAATTAATCAGGGTTTTACCAAATATATTTGTAAATAAGAATTAGTAAGTTTAAATGCTCTATAGATTGGTGTATGTGGTATGATGCTTGTACAGTGACGAAAACCTTGAAGCAAAACTGCTGAAAAAAAAAGAAAAACTTGTATATAGTGTTTGTAAGACGAGTTTGGTTCTGAACCCCTTCACTTGTTTCAAAGTGAACGGGCCGTGGCAATAAGTAATAGAACTGTATAAACACAGGATGTCCTCAATCAACTGTAAGCCATAATAAATATTTTAAATCATTTCCCCCCCCTCCCCGAGTCATGTTCGATTTAACCCCAGCTGAGCCCTACAATGACATTTCTTTTCTGCTTTCCATTATCACTGTGTTCTTCTTCATATGTTTTTACTTTAAAAATTTTATTTCAAGCGGACATTGTTCATATATATATATATATATATATATATATATATATATATATATATATATATATATATATATAATCTTTAAATATATCTATAAATATGTACAGGAGAGATTTTAGTCAACCTATGATTTTGATCTGTACGATAGCTGTTTGAGGTTTAAAGAATTGTCTTTCAAGCACAAACATTAAAATGGCACTGTCAAAATCCCCCATCTGACTTTTCTGTTTCTTTTTACTCTTGATTTTTTTTATTTTTCATTTTGATTAAAACACAGGACCTCACAGAGCCCCCTGCACCAGCTTCACATCCTCGAATCGATACATAGAGCTTGTAGGAAAATATCACTTGTCCTAAAAACATTAATATGATTGTACGATATTGTTTTGTTTATCTCTATGTAAGAGTTATGACAGTTGGTTCCAGCTTCTAACAAGGTTTGTGTGGTATCACGTGGTATCTCATCTGATCTCAAGTGGTTCCAGCGATGCTCAGACCCAGAGAAATCCAGATTTTCCTCAAGCTAACGGCTTCATTTTATCACCCTGTTGTAAAAACTTCCGAGGAATGAGTCAGAGTGAGGAAGGATGTGGTCGAACGTGACTGAACGTAATGTGAATAAAACTGAAACTTTACCTCGTCAAAGAACATTTCAGACTGAGTCATGTAAGATATTATTATTTAACAACTCATGACCCCAGACTACGTCTTTGAAATAAAAACATTTGACTTCCTCTTTGGTCAGGATGCACTTTGTTGGTGGTTCGGGACGCATGTATTGTACCATTTTGTGTGATAATATGGTATATTTCCACAATCTCGGTATACTCTGACAATTAGTATTTATTACACTCTGTCCACATTAGTGTTCATTATGAATTTGGTGTTGGATTCATGTTAGAATCAGTGTGTCACACATGATGTCACAAACATTACCCGACAAATACATTTTCTTTTGACAGAAATGACACAGCCACACTGAAATTGTCCAAATCTTAATTTTACTGCAAATATAGTTGATTGAACAAATACATTTATACATTTTTTGGACATCTGGGTCCTTTTCCTATGAGTAAGAAACAGCTTTGTTCTTAATTTACTCTGTAAAAAAAAACATCACAGTTAAGACATCAAGACATTTCTCTCAGTACCTTAATTTTCTGCATCGCTGCTTTACAAAACTATTATTCATTATGAAAGGAGCAACACACTCTTCCTTCAACCAAAGAAAATAAAGTGATGTCAGAAGAATTTTCCAGTTTCCGATAGTAGAGAGAGAAGTTGGAAAGTGATAAAAAAAAATGTGCTAAATGGTCTGCTTTGCATGTGTACAGCGTTGGCTCTGAAAAAATAGACTTTATTTCTCATAGAAAATGCATTTTTGTGATGAATTACTGGCTCCTCTCTATAATTCATCAAGTAAAGCTGAAGAATTAAAGTAGAAAGCAGAATTTGTTATCAAAGGTCTACAAATGAAAAAACTGTACAGCATTTAATCATTCGAGTGTTTCCTTGCTGTGAAAGCTGATGAGTACCTCGGGGTGTCTCTAAAGTGCATTCAGATAGAAAAATAAGGGCATCTGAGTCATCGTTCGTTAGCAGAGTCAGCCAGCAGCGTCACTGTTAGTGTGTGTGTGTGTGTGTGTGTGTGTGTTTGGATGGCAGGGAAGTTACTGCAGGCTTAGACTGACTAATCAGAAATACTACAACAAATGTTCTGAAAATACTGCAATGCAGTACACAACAAGCCACTGTAGAAGTCTCAACTCTTCTCTAGAATTGTTCCACAATACCAAATGTTCTCTCTCTATCCTGTAGGATAGTTTTCATGTTGATTTCCATCAACATTTGACAAATATGGTGCTTGATAGTTTCGCTTTACAGGCAACTTTAAATTTTAAGTGTTTCGGAAAAACATAGTTGATTTTGTGTCTTTTTCTGGTCATCAGATACTGATGACTTGCTTCAAGACCAAGCAGAGAAGTCAACAACTTTCTTATGTGCAACATTGCCTCCATGGCTAATTCCTGTTAGGTGCATATGGTAAGTTAACATTGTGCTTTCTGAGCTGCACGGTCTGTTGGCTCTTGGTTACATTTTGTAATTGTGCGGAACAGAAAATGTTCTGCAAGATAACGTACAATGAGTCCGACTTCTACATTGGCTGCTGCTCTGTGTTCAGAGTTAAAACAACTGAAGGCTTCAGTGAAAACCAGCTGGTTGGTCACTAGTCAGAACAAAAAAAATGTTCTAGAAAGTTATCCCTAAATTCAAACCAGTGAAAATGTTTTTGAAACAATTATGCAGGAAAAACTTTTTGAAAGCAAATATAATGTTTTGGGCAGCGGAAGATCTGAACTAAGGGAACCTTCACGAAAGTTTGTCCAGCCCCCAAAAAAACTTGACTGACTGTAAAGGCACTTGTGTCAACAACAACAAACGTGTCCCGTTAGTCAGACTGAACCATGGACGTGGGCATGTTATGCATTTCATTACATATTACTTCTAGCATCATTATCTGCTGTTTCACTTTTAATTTAGGTGAATAATAATGATTCAAAAGTGTTTACTATTGGCCTCTTTGACCCAGAATGATCATTATCAGAACACTGGATCAATCCCATTAGTTAGGGGTATGTATGCGTGTCTGTGTCTGTGCCTGGCCGCTTAGAGTCGAGTGTCTTGGACTTCATCCTCAGCTTCCTCTGGCAGGGACGAGATCTTGGCGGTCTGCGGTGGCGCCCTCTTGCTGGAGTTCAGACGGTGTAGCGTGGGGAAGAGGCTGAGTCTGTCAGCAGTGCTCATGGCCTGTTTCAGGTGACTCGTCTCATTCAGCATCTTCTGGATGGAGTCGTAGCTTTTTATGGAGCTGCCCTCAATCATCTGGACGGACGGGAGGGAGGAGATGGTCATTTGTTTATCTGAGATTCTTTCATTCATTCTCTTTCTTTCTTTCATTAAT
>CAEMYA010000008.1:4483862-4506492 GCA_903131615.1 Diplodus sargus
CACACACACACACACACACACACACACACACACACACACACACACACACACACAGACAGACACTCACACAGACACACACACAGGCTTCCTTCTGTACATGACATCGTACCCGGTGGCATTCAAACTGTTTTGATCCGTTTTCACAGACAAACTGTCTGTTATGATCCTGATATCTGACTCTACATGCTGTAACACACAGATAAGACCGAGGCTTCTTCACTTGATAGGCTCAGTGGAAAATAATAAGATGTTTACTAACTAACCAAATGACTAACACATTCCTTCCTCCTTCCTGGGATTCATGTGTACAAACCAGTGCTGCTCTTAAAGTGACAAAATGAGCTGGCATCCTCCTCAGTTTTGTTAGTTTCACCTCATTTGGAGCATAAATCACTGTTTTTATATCAGTCTGTCCTAATTCAGTTATTTTTATTAAAGGATCAGTTCTCTGCAAATCACAGAAAACAGATTTTCTTCGCGTCCTCATATTGAAAATTACATTTGAAAAACTAAACAGGATTGCTTTACCAAAGCCAAATGTCTTGGTTACTGGGAATAATTCACAAGCCGGTTTTTCTTTCAGACTTTTAAAATGGCTTTACACCACTGGGGGTTACCTGAGGACAGTTTCTTATTTTTGTTGCAAGAGTGTTTATTGTTAATATTTCCGACTTTGTGCGCTGTAGATCTGCACATGGTGTTTTATTTTGGACATTCACAAATCCAAATCCATACAATAAATCATTATTCCACCCACGGTGATCCCGTCACTCACGGTTGGTTCCCACAGCAATGAAGGCAGCGGCGGTGAAGAACAGGACGAAGATCATGTCACAGCGAAAGAGAAACCATCGCAGCGTGGCTAGGTAGTGGAACCAGGTGGCCGTGTGAGTGTTCAGCGCCTTGTGGAAGAGTGTCTCGAAGTAGGTCTGACGCCCAAACGCACGAATTGTCCATAAACCCTTCAGAGAGATGATGAGGTGGCTGAAGATGGGGCTCCGTGCTGCATGAGAGGAGAAGGGACATATATTTTTAAAAAGTTGTTAATTTAAAAATAAATGTATTTTGATAATCATCTTTTTATGCATTGTTTTTCTTTCACAACCAAGTTGGAGTTTCACATCTGGTCTCTCGCTGCTTGCAATAATCCTCTTTAGTTGGCCTTTTGGGGGACACGTTTCTTCTAGTTATGTAAATAAACCAATGCGCATAAGGTGAAAACATTCTATTAATCATTCAAGAGACTTATACACATAATTTCCACTGTAACTGTTGGACATGCTGCTTGTGACACCAGGATGGGGTTGGAGGAAATCCCAGCACGGCTCATCTCTCTGACCCCAACTTGCTCTCAGTGGCTCCGGAAAAGACCTCGCCGTCATTACAAAAACACACATTCAGTGACAGAGTCGAGAGCGGAGCAGGGATCTCCAAAACACACAGCGGCATCTTCGTCAGAAGTCCAGTGACCTGTTTTCTAATTCTCCGAGCTCCAAGATTATGCAGAGCTGCACTGCCCTAGGAATTTTCATCCTACCTTTCCCATCACTGGAAAATCAGCAGATTGGTAATTTCTGCAACATACAACTTATTAAAAGCCTCTAACTTAGAGGGAAACGTAGCAAAAGAGATTGTCCTGCACTGTATCTCAAAAAAACAAAACAAAATGAGAAGCTCAAACTGGGAAAAACAACTGTTAAATGTGTACAAGCAAACTCTCTGCTGATTGGAGGATAATGGTTATGTTATTCACCGTGCCTCACTTCCTTTAAATGTTCCCGCCCCTCTGTGGCAGCGCATCCATCCTCCCCTTCAACCCTTCCTCTGTCATGTTTTTGTTCTTCAGCCTGACCTTTGCACTCCGGGCTCCCAGCCACCCACCAGCTCTGCCTGCTGACAGGCGGTTATGATGACTGTGGCGTCTGCCCCCAGTCTCACTTCCTCTGTTCGCTCTATTAGTGTTCCTGTAATGTTCTCACTTTTACTCTCGAGTATTCCCCCTTACCGGTTGTTGTCCTGCTTCTTAACTCACACGCTTATTAAATAGTCAAATAAAAGAGAAAGGGAAGCATAAAAGTCTGTTACTCAAGAATACTTCAGCAAGACGGCTGCCTTTATCAGCAAGAACCGTTTAACGTATGTATTATTTTATCCACAATGCAAATAGCTGCCGAATGAATAGTATCATAAGAGAGAGCATTTAGACATGCTTAAGACAAAATACATTCTCTAGGACTAACCTTTAATACATATATGTAAGTATATCAAACGTCAAGTGTCAATTACATTTAAAATACATCTAAATGCAATCAGCATTCACTAATTTCTTAATCCATATTTGAAATTCAAGAAGGTATTTGCTATGTTTAATTAAATGTATTCATCATACTGCAGCTAATTCTGAGATGTTGCCATTATTTTGATTTGATTTACATATTACAAATGTATATATTTATATTTTTCTATTTTTTTATAAGGTCAATGTGCTTACTCAATATTCTACTCCCTGTAAAATTCTATGATGACATGCAGAATTTTCTTTGCTGGTCCTCTCTGATACTTCTGATTTCTCTTTGCAATGACAAAAAGAAGCCATTGCGCTGGCACAACAACAGTGCAATCTCACACTTACACTAATTCTTCCCCCACTCTCACCTTCAGCCTCCAGTAGCTTTAGTTGCTGTCCAGTTCGTAAGAAGTACTTTCTGAGGGCAACGAAGATGACTGCCAATGGGATGGCAGCGATGAAGATGTAAGGCCGCATGATGGACACGGTGAAGATGGCGCCCAACACAATCAATGTCAGCTGGTGAGAGGGAAAGAAGAAAAAAACATACTAATGTATTTGATGGGTGTTCATAAAGTTAGTCTCAATTGGGCATGGGACCATTTTAGGAACATTCAGCAAAGCTATGTTATGCAGCCTTATTATCATTGTTTTGGAGTACTGGGTTACATTATGTTATGTCACTGCATTGGTTAAATACCTGTATGAGGTCAAACAGCACCAGAGGCAGCATATCATCAATGGCAGCCATGTCCTTGGTGAACCTGTTCATGATCCGACCTGGTAGAAATTAAGAAAAACACTTTGTAGTGAATTACTACATCAGAATGGCATTAAAAATGGCTAAACAGATGTATTTTTACTATCAGACAGGCGTACATATTAAAAAGAGAAGATCACCTGACTTCATAGTGTTAAGCACCGCCATGGGGGCTCGTATTACAGCGCTTAGCATCTGTTCATGCAATCTTTTGGACACAGTGAGTAACGTGTGCACTAATGGGAGACCCCTGAAGAATCCCAGGGCCAGCACGCTCTCCGATGTGGCCACGTAGATGTAGATGATGTAGTAAGCGCTGGTTGGTGTGACGATGACTGCCAGGTGGGCAGGGGGTGACGAGGTGTTGACGTGCTGCTCATCAATGTAGTTGGGCGATGAAGGGTTGGCGCCATCCCTCCAAATAGTGCTGACAGAAAAATACAAGAAATTAGATTTTGTACCATTAAAGCTAAATGTATAATATAAAATCTCCCAAAAGACTGTGTGACTGAAATATGCATGCATATTATGTAATAACTTACATACTTACTTGATTTTTTATGACTATCAAACTATTTGATATGGTAAACTTATAACATTTATAACATGCATATATTTAAACTTATATTGGGCAGTTTCAAAGTATGGAAGTTGTATAGAAGTTGTATAAAAGACTCCAAATGCTTTTTATATATATATATATATTTTATATATATATTTTATATATATATATATACAGTATAAGTATATATATGACATAATATGTCTGTGTAATCGTGGAAATGGAAACAGTTCATTCACAGGATGAACAAAGGCTTTTTTAGTCTCTCACATGAAACTTACTCAGTAATGAGGAAAATGCCGATGACTGAACCAGCAACCTATAGGTGGAAGGAAAATAAAATGTTGTTCATTCACTTTACATAATAAAAAAAACTAAAACAAACAACCTTAAAGATAGCAATTTTACCTCAATGACGAAGACAAAGACGATGAAAATTAAGACATAGACTAAGCTCTTGTTGGTGGTGATGTAGCGCAGGTAGGTACTCCATGAGGTAGTTTCAAAGATGTTTGAATGATCTGCAAAGCATTGCTGTGAAGAAACAAAACTCCTCTTTAACCATAAAAACCCAGCTAAAATTGAAACTGTAAATTCAGCAAAAATATAAATTGAGACAAAATCAAGTACATTTCGTGTACAATCAGTGCATTTTCTTCACCCTGTGAAGAAGGGTGAAGAAAATGCACTGATTCTTCTGGATATATAAACATACTCATGTACTCTAATATGCTTTGAAAAGGGGTCAAACAAAACTCTACCTCCATGTCTTCCTCATCCACCTCCTCACTAATGTCATAGACGCTGTCCTTGGACAGACGGCGGGCGTAAATGTCCAGCTCGGGCACCAGGTCACACTGCGGTGTGATGGACAGCTTTTTTCTGAAGGAGGACTGAATCTGCTCTCTGCGCTCCTGGCCCTGAGAGTTGGTGATGAACGCCAGGACAGACTGGCGCCGCTGCCCGTTGAGGTGCTGCAGCCCATGATGATACATGTTGCCCCTGGGGAGCACCTCCTCTACTTGATCGTCCTCGGGTACCACAGAGAATTTCCTCTCAGAAAGTTCACGAACCCCATCCTCCATTGAACCAGACTGGGGAGGATTTGCAGTCTGTTGGGAGTTCCCAATGAAGGAGAACTTGCGAGCAGCTGCCAGGGGGTTAAGGATTAGAGACTGTTTGCGTTTTTCTGGGTAGCCATCACTTCCAGGATGTCCTTGGGATCCAGAGATGATTATTGGAGGGGGTTGCTGGCGGAACGACTGTCGAATTGGTTCTGGGCCTCGGAAGCCAGCTGTTTCATCGACAGAGACCCTGCGGAGAGTTTCCGTGAGGATGGAGCTGCGTCTCTCTGCGTTGATGTTGTCATACGCTTCCAGGCCGAGGAGGAGGGAGCTGAAGTCAGGACGCTGGGCCTGCAGCTCTGAGAAGGTGCCGTAGAAATAGCAGTCTCCATTGTGCAGCAGCAGGATTTTGTCTGCTCGTTTGAGATGCTCCAACTTGCTGGTGACCACAATACGAGTCTTGGAGGCCATAAGTTTACAGACACATCTGTACAGGGATACAGAAAAAGGAGATTGTAAAAAAATGTTCAACTGTTGGCTTTCAAATATTGTAAAATGTTACAATAAGCAACATTAATAAATGGTAAAGTTATGCCTATGTAAACTTTAGTTGATAGCTATTTCATTGTTAACAAACAATGAAATACGTTAAAAACCACTTATCAAGCAATATAACTGTTTATAAAATGTTTGTTAAGCATTGCATTGCTTTATCTCCTGGGGGAAAAAAACACCGACAGAGTGATGTGTCAAACTTTTAAAGCATAACCAGCGCTTGAAATTCACAAGCTACTGTATGTGCTTATTAACATACCAATGATCAGGCTTTGACTACAAGAGTGATTTTGCCTGATTCTCCCCTTTGAAAGCTTTCCAAACTCCTGATGCGATCAAAGGATATTTCCCTTAAAAAAAATCCCATTTCCTGAAAAGGTTAGAGTGTGATGAAGCAGCCGTAACTCACCACCATCAACCCGTATGTGTCTGACGCAACAAGAGATAACCTTGACCTTGAACTTAAACTTTAGCTCAACCAACCCCCCCACCTCCTCCACATGAAAGACTCTCTGTTGGGATACACACTTCTCAAAGATCTCTTTCTCTGTAACGATGTCCAGGTGGGTGAAAGGTGCATCCAGCAGGTAGAGGTCTGCATCTTTATACACAGCCCTGAGGGAGAAAACACACAGTTAGAGAGCAAAAGGGGAGGCAAAGAAACAGTTAGAATGTGTTAAGATACAACTAAAATATTAAGATAGGGGAAAAAGAGAAAAAGAGAAAACAAAAGACACAGAAAGAGAAGGCCAAATGGTATTAATGAGGAAGTCGGATCCCTGTGGGGAAAAATCGATTCCAGTGAGTGTTTACAGTGACGGAAGAAGCTAAACACCAAAGAGTGGCAACAAATTGATGATAGGACACTAAACCAATAAATAATGCATGGGAATATGAGAGTGTCTGTAATCTATACACAGATTTAATGGAGTAATAAAGCTCGACTGAGGCAGTAAAGGCACTCATCATTACAACCAGACACCATAAAACACATAGTAGTAGTCTGTGCTGGCAGACAAACAGATAAGAATGATAAGTGATAGTGATCAGCTTTGGCAGGTTATTATTATGTACAGCAGTACAGAGTTTGATGTTTTTACACCGCTGGGAACCAATACTGAGACTTGAAGCGTTGCCAAAGACGTAAAATCCGAAACACTTGTCAATGTTTTTATTGGCTCACAAGGAGTGGAACCTCTTACGTTGGAAGTAATGACGATGTTGATAATGAGGATGAGTTTATGGCCCTGAAATTGATGTTTTGATTGAGTGATTGTGAACTACAGTCTATGCGGACCGCTCACATTGATTAAGGTTGTAGAAGTGAGGGGAAAAAGGCTGTTTGGTGTATTCCTCAGTCAGTGTCTTTGAGCCATGCAATGTAGCATTTACTATACTTGTCCTTTAAACATCCTCTTAAAACTACAAAGATACCACAGATTCTCTTAAATAAATTGATGATCTCAATTGAGTGAGTTGTTTGATGAAAAAAAAAACCTCACTACTTAATATATGTATCGCTTCATCAATTAAGAATATGACTCAAAACTGAAATCATGTTCTATTTTTAGTCCTTTGTGCAACCTTAATGTGGCCATGTTGTTTTGCAGAGACTGTAATTATGACTAATGTTTAGAAGAGGTCTTCGCTGACAAACAAAAGGGAGTAAATGAGGCATGCTGACAGATGCTCAGAAGTGACAGGAAGTACCTCGCCAGGCCGAGGCGAGCCCTTTGTCCGCCGCTGAGGGTCACCCCTCCTTCGATAAGGAGCGTCTTGTCTTTCTCAGGAAGCAAGGCGAAGTCCTGGAGAGGAAAACAAGGGGTGAGCAGTTCAAATACATCATCATCACCTTAAAAATGTCAGCAAGACGGACAGTGTAACAGTTGAGAGGTTGACGAAAAAGCAAATTAATAATATAAATATTTTATGTCTCTGATCACCTCTGCTTTCCTTTCCACCCTCTTGTTATTTCTTTTACTCTTCGTAGCCTAGTACTCTTTTACTGTTCTTAATCTATTAATCGGTTTGTTCTTAATCTATTCATCGGTTTCTTATTCCTCTTGTGTGAGGTTCTCATCTTGTCATCTTGTCGTCCGTAACTTTTTTTTTTACTCTTTAATGATCTAAATCTATTTGATTCTAGTTCCCTTTTATGTGATATCGACTTCCTGTATTACTGCAGTTTCACACTATGTTGTTGTGTAAACCTAAAAGAGACTCTTGTCTGCCACAGAAAATGGCTTAAAGGTCCCTTGTCATGTTTTATTGAAGGTGTTGTTTGTGCAAATATTTAGTGTCAAGATGATCTTTGCAATCTGGTGATTTTCCAATGTATTCTAGGAAAGGAAATGCAACCGCTTTTGCATGGAAAACACACCAGCAGCAACTGGAAACAGTACAAAATGTTGGCACCATACATTCAGCAGAAAATATAGTCTTGTTTATGTTTTTTTCTTAAAAAATTGTAGATAATTACATAAATAGAAGACTATTTCTCTATAGACTATTGCTGTTTCAAGCACCTTTGTCATGTGATTCTAATTAAGTCTTAGAAAAAAATGTGTAGCCTTAAAATAACATATTTTGCAATGTAAAATGCAACAAAGTATGTCCAAACACCAAAGCACAGTCCTATAAATGACTTTTACCTGGCAAGTATTTCATGTTCACGTAGCCACAGATTTATTGTCAAGTTCAAAACACACAAAAAGCACAAACCACAGATTAGATGACCACATGAAGGATGTCACAGGTCCACACCAATGAGGATGAAGTGACAGCACACGTTTATCATCATTAAAACTTCCTACCTTTTTAATGGCAGCTTCCGCTGTCCTGACAGGAGTGCATAGGGAATCAAGTTAACATGTTGTTTAACAGCTTGTAAAATAAGGCAGCATAATAAAAACGCATGTTGTGTGTCTCGCTGTGAACAAAACGTGCCTGCTGGGTCAGCAGCAAGAGGCTGGAGGAGGCTACAGATGAGTTTACAGTGGGAGGACCACCCACGGCAGACTGTCTGGTGCTTCAGGGCGCAACAATAGTGAGGAATTACAGGCACAAGCCTACTAAATGCCTCGTCTCTGTCTGGAGAAATCAGCTCCAGTTGTCACTCCTGTCTGACAGGGTTGCCTTGGGGATTTTTCCTAAAGTTGAAAATCCTGTGAGCACTTTCTTTCCTCATGTTAAGTCATCTCTACCTTCTTGAAGTGATTGGTAAGACAGAGCAAAGAGGATTAGTGTTAAGAATCTGTATCTTTAGAATCTACTGGTAATCTCTGAATGCTTTTATTTTACTTCAAAATTACTTCTGTATCAACATATGATTATATATGAAACATATATTTCGACATGACATTGTGTTGTCCTCTCCTGGTTTTAAAAGCTGAATTACAGTAAAGTGATGCAGCTTTTTTAACGTACCAGACTTTTGTACTTCTTCTAATACCACTCACTTAGTCATTATATCCACATTACTGATGATTCTTTCTTGAAAGTCTCAGAGACATCTAGTCAAAAATACCCTGATATCAGATTTTGTCACCCTATCCCGGTATAGAGCTTTTACTGCTGAACATCTTATTTACAAGCGACTGAAAATGTAATTGTAATTTATATCAGCCGATTAATGGCATAATTTGTGATCACGTCAACAAATCAGTTGCCCCAACACAAACAAAATCAAACACTCAAGATTGATTGACAGGTGTTACATGAGTACTGTAAACATTGCAATTTAAGATGTGAATATTTTAAGTCATTTTAGGAAACAAAAAATGCAAATATAAGAGTAAATCTCAAATGTATTTGATTAGAAATATTGACAAAGATTGTGCCTTTAATAAGAATTGTTCTTTAGATCAAAAATGTACCTACTGCAATGCCAGCAATCACTTAACATGGTGAGTTACCACAAATGACAACTTCGAACGATGCATCAGCCTCAACACCGTGTGAAGGTGAGCCGTTTTTTAACAGTCTGTCATTTTTCAGGCAACACTTCAGAGGAGTCGCCTCAACACTTCCTGCCATTCTCGTCATTTACATACAGTATACAGCAAAACTGCTTTTATTGATTCAGTTTCATTGATGCCAGCGTTTGACACTTCCCCTCGAAGGCAATATGGAGACTGTTTTTTACAGTAAATGGAGATGTCAATATTGCACGCAAGCTTTGTTTGCTGTGACAACATGTTGTGTTTTTGTCAAAACCACTGAGGTGCTGTCAGTGCCACAGGAGATGGGGTGTGGTAGTAAATAAATATGATGGTATCACCCGCTGACGGAGCTGCTGCATTGATTTCAGTATAAATAATCCAAACAAGTGTATTAAAGATATAGACATTAAAAATAAATGTCATAGATTTCTCAGCATAAACTTGTGCATCCCTGATTCAAGGAATTTGATCTTCAGTACTTAAATAGTTTTGTTAGTTCAAATATATTTGACAGTCCATTACTCAGTGTATTCCATCACCATAGTGTACTATATTTTACTATACTTCATATTCCAACGATTGTTTACAATAGTAATAATTTGATAATATGTCCCATCAGCAACAGCCACAGATACTGGATTTTTTTTCTTTTATTTGTCAGAGCATTTGATTTGTTGTCAGGATGTCAAGAGATTTTCAACAAATAGGACACAAAATGCTTCTAAGATAACTTACCAACCCAAGGTTTAGTATTGATTCACAGACCTAACAAGCACACGGGACTGACACTTAGTCTATAAAACTGCTCGTCTGTGTTAAAATTTCTGTCACTGGGAACCAATAAGCTCATATTCCATCCCAGTGACATAACGACAGATTTCCATGGCAACAGAGGAGACATTATTCTGCTGAGGGGCCGTCACTCAACACTGAGGCTTATGAGAGTGCGAGTGTGTCTGGTTGTGGATCACTGTGAGAGGCAGAGAATGCGCAAGTATGTCCGTCTTTGTGTGTGTGAGGGACATAATGGAGTAAATGTGGAGAGGGGAAACCTGAAACTACTTGACGCCTCGCAGAGGCTCCGAACAGACAACTGAGCAGGAGCATCAGCCCAACGAAAGAGAGAAGCTGGCAGAGATGAATTTACTACAGAAAAGTTATTTGTAACTAAATAAATATTTTATTAGCGATACATAATTGTTCATCTCTTTCACAGATTTAAAGTGACTCTCTGAATTTGACAGATGTAATGTAGGCACTAATCCTATCTCCAGAAATCCACTTCATCTGCAGAACAGAAGATGTAAAGAAGAAGGGAGACAAAAAGTTGATAAAGTTTGATAAAGTGAAGCTACCTCCTCCAGCTGGCAGGCCTTGATGACCGAGGTGTAGCGGAACTCATCGTAGGTCAGGCCAAACAGGATGTTGTCTTGAATCGTCCCCGGCATGATCCACGAGGTCTGAGACGAGAAAGAGATGCGACCGCTGTGTCTGATTTTACCCTCTGATGGCACCAACTCTCCCAGGATCATCATGAGCAGGGAACTCTGAAGGGAATGGTTAAAGATTTTGTTACACCGTATTTGTAACATTGGACAGTAGACTGATTCTGTAACACAGGAAGATTTGGCATTTTCTCTAGAAACACTGTCTTCTTTGACGTACCTTTCCTGAACCAGTGGATCCAGCCACCGCCAGCATCTTTCCCTTCTCCAGGTACAGGCTGATGTTTTTTAGGACAGGTGTGACATAGAGGTTAGTGAAGAAGAGGCCGGCGTCACCGTTCATGTGTCCGTTTGCCTTGTTCTCCTGCTTGATCTTTTCAAACAGCTCACCAATGCCCTGCAGAAGAGTTCAACATTACAGTCTACACTTAATGAACGCCAAAGACTGTGTAAAACATGTTATTTACATTAAGCCATTCCTCCAAGTTGCTGGAATAACAGGTAGATCGAAACAAACTATTTGCCCTTGAATACCATGTTTATCAAATATTCACTCTTGACCTTTAATACAGATTTAACATGATCGCTACAATAGCAATCCAGATTTTCCTTTTTGGTAAAAAAAAAAGTTTTAACTACACTAATATTTATTTTTTTATCACATAAAGGGTTCATCCAGCTTTTTGAGAGAAAGTTCAAGCAAATTCAAGCCATGTAAAACAGAATATGATCCCTGGAAATTAATCCATGATCCCTTTAGGGGTCCCAACCCCCAGGTTTACATTACACTATAAAACTCTTCAAAACACTGTATAATACTATGCTTTAGTATACATTATTCTGTGTGTGACTGCGTGCATGGCATGTACCTGATTAGTGTTTTCCATTTAGTTTACATAACTGCCTTTTCGGGGCTGAGTGAGTGTGTCCGTCATGCTTTGCTTTCAGAAAGTGACACCAGGCCAAACGACTGTGAGAAACAAGAGATTCTCCAAAGTCTCACAATGGCCTTATTTCACCTCATCTGTCACTGCCTCTGCAAAGATTAATGGCTGACCCATCTCAATGTTAGAAAAGGGGAACTCTGCTTGACTCGCCGGCTTAATCATTGACCCCGTGTGGCATTTTATGGGCCACCGTTCCTCTTATGCCGGGACTTGCTGCGGTTTGTATACGTTTGTCTGTGCGATTCTCATTCTAATGAGCTGACGTACATGCTGTCAGCAGTAAAGAAAGGCAACACCCCTCCCATTCATCTGCGAATGGCACATTCCAGGAAGAGGAGAAGGCAAGAGGAGAATCTGGGAATTAGGTGATGAACACAACCCTGAATCTCAAAGGGAGATTCAGAGCGTTCCCAGCAAAGGCAAAGTTTGGTGACGACACTGAGATAATTAATTATGCAAAGTAAAGGAAAAAAACACAGATGGATGTTGGTTTTCTCACGGTGTCGGGTGGTCAATGAATCACACCTGTTAGACTTAGTTTACAGCCTCTTCCTATAGATAAGATTATACTACCCTCTCTCCCTGTGATGGTGAGGAGTTAACTATTATACCTGTGTTGCATGGTGAATTTAGGGGTTGTGGGAACTTTAAATTCTTTGCTCTCCTACAGTAAATGTACTGTAGCTTGACTGATGCTGGATCTTTGGGGTCAACACCTATACTGACATTTGAGAGTCAGATAAGGATCAGTTAACAGTCTTCTTTTTTTTTATTACCATCAAACCAAACTGAGATTTACAATAATGGAGATGTCAGTGTTAAATGCATTTCGGTAGCATTGTTCTCACGTAGTGGAGAAAATGCAACAGTAAACATACATTATTTTGCATAAATGTTCAGTTAAAGTTATTTGTCTCATTAACTTTTTGACACACAGAAATGAACAAACCTCGTCCCAGGATGCAGACACGTTGACCAGCTCCAGTTCAGTGGTGGTCAGGTTGTACTCCAGAACTCTGTATTCTTCCTTCATCAGGAATTCCTGGAGAAAATAAGCAAAGGGAGGTACATCAGTGTTAAACATGCATTTATTATGTACTGCTCAATTCTGTCACAAGCTGTGAAGGCTAACACCTAAAGTGACATTTTTAGACAGAATATTTTGATAAAATTTCTCGCAGCCGTATCCCCCCTCCTCTCTGACTCTGACTCACCTCGATTTTCTTGATCAGTGCCAGTGTGTCGTACCACATCTGGATGGATCCTGGCAGCTGGCGAGTCAGCGTCATTCTCAGCACCATGCAGTAGGAGGCTGTGGTGAAAATACGACGAAGGATGATGCCTTTACTGAGAGCGTGCGGCACAACAGCAGACACGATGACCAAGATGGCAGAAAAGAAGTATGAGGCACTGTAGAAGTAACGCAGAGAACCGATCTTCCTCGTCAGCGTCATCTCATCCCTGAGGAGGGAAAGGAACAAAATTTCTTTTTCAGTTTTTCAGAAGAAATTTCTGTTTGCATTTAGTCGGCAGGGGAAGTTTCCTAAACATGGTAGCACGGATATCATTGTTAGAAAGCAACCAACAGCCAAAAAGGAATTTCGGTTAGTAGCATGTCAGCGTTTCCTGCCACTTTTATCAGGTAAATGTGAAGCCTTGAATGCTCTGTGTTAGCTCTGATACTTATCAAAATATTTCTGCACCATGACACCAAAACTCTTTCTCATACGTTTATTGTAATTGTCCATTGTGATTCTGGCTCCTGCATCCACCAGCGAAGCCAGCATGGTTCTCCCGATTGACCACGTTTTAACATCTCTCTCTTAACTATAGCACCAGGTTGATTCCCTTTCTACTGCGCAGACAAAGTACAGTCTCCTTCTCATCTCTTTCTTCCTTCTCAGTTCAGTTTAACACTGTATATCTATGACACCATGAATATGCATAATGTGTATAACAAGATACTTGAGAAATGGATGACTTAAAGATTAGGAGTATACTGCATGTGAACTTACATACAACTCGAGCGATGCTGCTGTCCACTTCAACACTAGTGTTGTAGGACAAAAACTGTTGTATTAAGCCCACTAATAACCAATCTTCAAATGCTATAACACTTTCTTTTCATCTATTTTTGATATAACCAACAAATATATTGCTGTCGTCAGCCATGAAGCAAATATGAGTAAACTAAGGTGAACTTGGGAATTAAAAGAATAGAAAATAGCCTTAGGAAATGTCTCTTCTGTGATAGAGTTGTTGTGTGTTTTGGTGTCTTACTGCCGGATGTTTTTGATGATGGTCTCCATCACCTCTTCCCAGCCGTATGCCTTCACAGAGTGAATGTTCTCCACTATCTCTGAAGTGAGAGCCAGGCGGCGGTTGATCATCCCTCCTCGCTTCACCCTGTTTGCAGGACATGGTTTTACATTACCACCTTACAGCAGCAGCATCATAGATACAGGTTTCTGTATACACAAGCAATAACATTTAACATGTTTAAATTCAGTAATCGAAACTGAAAGCAATAATTTTTAATCATGACACCGCTATGTTATATAAACTATATAAAGTGAGTGGATGTGTGATAGTTTCCTCACCGATGTGGTCCCATCTTCTGTGTGAGCCACGCCTGGATGATACCCAGCAGAGTTAGAGCAGCCAACGCGCAAAAGCCATTCACCTCGATCAGCTCCCATAACAGACCCACACACAGTATACACTGCAGGGGAGTGATCCATACAAAGTGGGCCAGACCTAAACTCTGGAATAAACATACACAGAGAAGACAGTAAAATACATTGGGTAACTAGAGAGGTCAAAGGTCTTGTTCAAGGAAAACTCCAATGACTCCAAATGTTTTTTAATATCATATAATCACTACTATAGTCTTGGAAGCTGGAATTATAAAGTTAGCAAAGGACAGTAGTCAGCTTAGATCAACATGAGAGAAAATAAAAGTCATATGCCTCGAAGATAAACAGTTAACTATGCTGGCATCAAACAGAAACTGTGTATTTAATCATATTTATGTGAAAACATGACTGGAACATATTGAGCATACAGGTAGACATTACAGTAAGTTATGCTTTGCAAGGCAATCATATGAGTACTCGCACCCTTGTGTGATCTGTGCATTATGCTACATCAATTGCAATAGTTTCTATGGAAAAACTGATTGAATTAAGATTAAGAATATGTTTTTTGCTTACTAACAGAACAATTTAGAACTGCAGGGAATCTAAACTCACTGATGAGTGAGGATGTGATGTAAAAAGCACTGTACATGTTTTGAGTATTACTTCCAACAATGAACCTATCCTGTGATAAAAGAAAAGTTATCTCAACCACTGTGGCACATTTGTGTCCCCACAATGAGACACATCTTAATTTACCTCAGTGAGGTCATGTGCAGGTTTTACCACAGGGAACTTTGGTAGGATTGCTTACCGAGTTGTGTTGTTATGCTGATAATGTTTTGCAATAGTTATTTTTAAGTAAAACTCCCCATCCTCGGCACATGGTGCATGATATGTTTGCAGTGAAGGGGTATTGATAAATGCACGGTAACGATGGCTGAACACAAGACAACATGAGAAGGTATGGAAGCATAAAAGCAACCGGAGAAATAGTCGTGAAGACAAAAAGTATCAAACAAACTTTTGAGGAATCCACTTTTATCCAGTCAGCACTGTGCTGATGAACCTGCGATGTACTGTAGGTGAGAAACTCACAGCTCCCTTTCATCCACTCAGTTACAAGGCAATCAACTCATATGCACACATGACCAAACGATTTAACCAGTCATTATAAGAAGACAGTGGTACGTTGGGCCAAGCCACATCCAAGCCAGGTGATAATTGTCTCAAAGCAGGTTGCAGGGTGTTTTCACATTCAACGCCTCAGTGAGACCCGAGGCAAGACTGAGTTCAGTCCACACACACACACGCACACACGCACACGCGCATGCGCACACACACACGCACACACACACACACACACACACACACACACACACACACACACACACACACACACACACACACACACACACACACACACACACACACACACACACACTTGCATATCCTCCAGCTTTGTTGGCTCTTGCATTCAGAAATGTGTTTTTTCCACACCAAATCACAATTACAGAAGACTGTTTGGATACACAAACCTAACTGTTTTTTGTAAGTGTCTGTGTATTGTTCTAGGTCTATTGTCCTCTACTTATCACTCAGTATGAAGGTGCTGGGTCATAAAACAGACTCTCTGAAGTCAGGGAGGGTGTGAGCTGTCAGTCCTCTTTTCTTTTATCCTTCCTGTGGAGACAAAAACTTTCTCCCAGCTACACTTGTGTGGAAAACTACTGGATTGTTTCTTTGAATTACAGTGACTTGACTTTTGTACCCAAGCAATGGGATGCAATTCACTCCCAACAGTCCGTTTCAACGGTTTTGTGCTTGAAAACTTCTTATTATAGCTGTATTTCCTGTAAATCACAAATCTCCATTGTGTACACTAGCGTACATTACTGATGTGACTACAGAGATTAGTGGTTTATGGGTTAGGGTTAAGGTTAGGATTTAAAGAAACCCTTAAAAGAAGAACATGAAAATCTGTATGTAATTTCAGAAAAGGCTTGAGTTTTCTCACCTCATCCAGCTTGTTGAGGTGGGCTGACATCAGACTGACCAGCTGACCAGTGCTGATCTTATCCAAGACCCGGCTGGACAGCTTCAGGGTCTGAAAGTTCAAAGGTCAGGGGTCAGTTAAAGCACAAAGGGAGAAAGTGAATTGGTTGAGAGGGCCACGCTTTGACACCAGGCTGCCACGCCTCTGTGGGACCTCCACATGTGAGAAGCAAACATTCAGTAATGCATGCTAAACAAGTTGAAAGCATTTAGCTAATCATTCTGTCTTATCTTTATAATAATAGAAGAAAACTGTCATACTATCTTATCAGCTGGGTTGAGTTGTTTTGTACCAACAACTGGATGTTACAGCAGGGACTTCAAGTATGTAAGTGTTCAATTCAGGTGTAATCAGAGGAAAAGGCCACAGTGTTTTCAGAGAATTTACACGTGACCTCCGCAACATTTCTTAGGCAAACATTGTACTTTTCTGTCATTGAAACAAAACAGTGCAACTATTTTACCTGAAAATAACATTGGCTTGTAATAGGGAGGATTGTGCCTCTGTAATTTACACTCTGTACCCCAAATGTCTGTTCTTGCACTGTGTAACTTGGGTGAAAGGGTACAATCTCCAGCAAGAATTACATAACGCTAGACCGCACTACATCATACACCACCAACTATGTTGGTGAAACTTGATCATATCTTATGTAGAAAATGTTTTCAGGTTTTCCCTCTGGCTGCTCTGCCGCAAATCGCAGTGAGTGGAGTGTTCTGATGGACAAAAAGCTTTACTTGTTGCTAAAGTAACAGCCAACTGCTGCTACCACTGGCTTCTGTTAGCGAGTTAGCTCAGTTAGCCCTGCAGCTAGACAACTCTGTTCGGACTGGGCACGGAGCTCAGAGTACTGGGGGGACTGCAGGTGATTACAGTGGTTTCGCAGGGGGCAACAGACCAAAGAAGATGCTGACATGAGATGCTAAGAAGAGAAAAAGACACAGTGACCGTAAGGTTGGAAGACTGCCTCAATCTGTGAGGGCAGATATGGGTTTTAGACAAATAAAGAGTCTCAGTTCTTTAAATACACCCTTTGCTCTTCTTACCTTCTTGTATATGAGACTGAAAAGAGCGATGCGGATTTGCATGCCCAGGTGATGCAGGCCAAAGATGGCAGGTTGCAGCAGGAGGAAGCGGGCAGTGAATAGGAGGCAGAGACCCAGAGCCAGGAAGTATCCTATCCTCCGCTCGGGAGCGTGGAATGGGTCAAAAGAGGCGATGATGCGACCCAGAAGCTGAGGCTGCACTGTCTTGGAAGCCTCCTACAACAAATGGTGAGAAAACAATAAGATAAGCGATGAACTGATTTGATCTACTTTTTTATGTTTTCTTTCCAGATACACATCTGGATCAGGATATGTCCAGCTAAGCAAAATGCCTGATATACTGTAAGAGGACGTCAATATTGCAATTTAGCATTCGCTTGTAACATACCTGACATTCTGCTAAATATCTGAGAGCATCAAACATCTACAAACTTTTCTGGCTTCTACTGAGAACCTTCCCTGAAGCGTTCCTGTTTTTTCCCCACACAGCCTCTTTAACATCTAACAGGCATTCTTGTCGTCATGGCAACCACCTCCAACTGCACTAACTGACGTAATGGCTGCTGTCACCACCTTCCCATAAGTCCAGGACAGTGAGATCGGTTTGCGACACTGTGGTGCGACATGCTTGTGATGTTTGTGTGCGTCATGGCAGTGTGGCTCTACAGTCCCTCACCTCTCCGACACTGTAAACACTATCAACAGCTATCACATACAGTGAAACAGCAGTGTGTGATTGGTGGGAACTGTGGGTCAGTGTTGTCATGACCCGAAACTATGTTTATCAAATACTACAGGTGTTCTTTAATTAGGCATTCATGAACATTACATTTGAGCATTTTAAATGTGAAGAACTGACAGTTTTTGGACGGTAAAAATGTTGACCATAGTTTCTTTTTTACTAAATGCTAAACATTTTCTAATTACACTGACAAATGACATGAATTGCTGACTATTCTTGTTTTGTGACTGTACATCGAAATGCTTTTAGACACCAATTCAGGCTCTGGTAAGTCATTATGATTCTCAATATTTCCTTAATTTATTTTTTAAATAATGATAATTATTAGTAAAGAAGCATAGTACCTACCTAATTTCCCTTCAGGGATTAATACATTTATCTTTCTAACCATCTATCCATCTATGTAGTATCAAGGGGGTTGCTGTCTGCACTCTTAAACAAGTACCACTGCTGATGAAAATCTATCTGACCTGACTCTACAACAATTTGTGGTGGATTACATGTATTTATCCCTTTTTTATTGGCTATCTGTGTGTGAATTGTGTTGTTACGCAAAAAATGTGACCTTCCCCGTCTCTCTTGGTTGCACATACAAGCCTGTGGACAATTTGTTTAAGTTGTTCAATGTCTCTGGTCTTTGAAGAGCAACGGTAACTTATATCAATTTAGAAATGCAGTCTTCCTAACATTATCTAACAACCAGCTTCAAGCACAACACAGAGGATCCACAATGCCTCCATAAAGTTTTGGTCACTTTACATTAAGTCCCCCGTTTTGTTTCTCATGGTCTGACATATAATCTGATGTTTTCCTGGAAGCTACAGAGACATGAGACTAAATGAAACACACCATTACCTTGAGTAAACTTGCAATTTCTCTGGATTTGGCGTTTTTAGACATTTGAATGCGGAAAAGTTACATATCATACCCTGAAACGTGTTCTGGGACATGATTGCTTGAATGATACACATCTATAATCTACGTCTAACCTTTATCTTAATAGTTCAAATTAAAACTTAATTTCTCTCTGCTTTGAGCTACAAACTAAACAAACCCAACATCACATTGAACAGAGCATAGGGCTCATAAGCTTATATCTGCAGCCCAATGATCATCGCAGAGTGAACAGTACACTTCCTAGGTCAAGTTATGCCAAATCTGCTTCCTCCAGAGGTGACAGATCGACAGGACTCACCCCGAGGTAGAGGAGGATACCAAAGAAGGCGAAAGGGCCGAGGAAGCAGCGGGCCAGCGCTCTCAACAGCCTGGGCTGTTTCTTGGCCGACACCACCTCTCTGTCCCATTCTCTGCAGGAAGGACAGAGTTACAACACAGTTAAACAGCAGTGCAAGCAGGGTGGGAGAAAAACACATCCACCAGACAAATGCCAGCAAAGTTTGGCTGTGGCTTTTCTATTTGTCTACTACTACTCTGGCAACAAACCAGCACTCCAGTTTCTAAGAGTCCTTTCTTAACTTTGGCTGGTGATTCAGTCACAGAAGGAGAAGCTGTGCATTTATTTACAAACACACAAAAACATGGAAAATTAACGTTTTATTTGTTTATTTCTCTAATGATCTGAAGATTTATCAGTGATCAGTATTGGAATTTATTAGGGCATATATCGCAAAACTGTGCTTGGACCCTTTCGTCTATGCTGAACCTTACATTGGTGAGGTGTAGTTTTTCCGAGACATACTTTTGAATATTGCCTACGGTAACTATAAGCTTGGTGTCCTTGCTACAACCCTGTTGGATTAACTTCCCACAGCTGCCCTGGCAAACAGTTTCAGCTACAGTAAGTAGCTGCATTGTTCTCAGAGGGTCATTTATAACCAGGGTGATTTGGTTGACAAGTTCACAGAGAGTGATGGAAGAACAAGTGGATGAACAAAGATAAAGGAAGGAGTGGAGACCAATAGGATGAAAAGCACATAAACAGAGTTAGAGGACAGAGAATTAAGGTGTTTACCTGTCACAGATATTAATATCCTGAAAGCTAAACAACAATAGGCTCAACCAAGCCTTAGAAACAAGCAGAAATGCTGCCAGTGATTTGTGCATCCTTGAACGGAGGTGATTATTGCTCAGTCCAAACAAAAGGGATTAAAAGCAGACTTCCACTAAACCTTAATGGTTAGAAAATTAAGCTTGCAACATGATGCTCATGGGTTTGAACCTGGTGGGTTGTTAAGGCACACAGAGAAGCTCCAGTCCTTCCATATGTCAACATACAGGAGAGGTGAATCCTGGAAAGTCTAAATTACCCGTGTGAAGATTTAAAATATTGAGGAAATGCTCAGGGTGTACCCATCATTTGCCCAGGACCCTGAACAGTAAGGATAGCATAAAATTGATGTATACCATTTTCTCTGTTTCATTCTTACCACTCTCTTGACTGGTGCATCCTACACAGAGATCTTTGAATAACCCCTGGGTCAGATTTGGGTAAATCTGCAAAATTGCATTCTTAAAATGCTCCATTTGTAATCTGCTTTTTCCATTTCTTTACTTATAATTCTGATGTATGCAATATCAGCTGCTGAAGTCCTTTTCATGCAGGAAAAAGCTCAGTGAACAGAACTGATCTGATGGGGTGATGAAGGAGCGGAGGGTACACAGCATGCTGTAATAGAAGGTAAAGTTCACATTCCCAGAAGCCTTCGCTATTTGCCTGATCGGAATAATGAAAGCAAAATCACCCACCACTGCTCATTCATCACCCGGCGGGCACCGGGCCCTTTCTAAAGGTCGACTTTTTAACGCCCGCGTACATTAACTGGCTTGTTGGCACCATTGAGCGTGACGCGGGCCCCTGGGTAACCAAGAGGCAAGGCCAATGCAGGACACTGCTGCGGTAGTTAGGCATGGTTAAAAAAATTAAAATAAAAGACAGAAGACGCATGTCTATTTAGTCTTTGGGTTAATATCTTACTCCTTCCTGGTTTTAGTAGAACACATGTGTGTCAAAGATGTGGCATTTACTCAGTGCTGAAAGCGCAGCAAGAGAAAGGTTTGAGAGGAGAAAGAAGCAAAAGGAAAATGGAAGAAAAGTAATGATGGGAAAAAAAGAGAAGAAAGAAGACAGGGTATTCAGAGGTTTCAGCAGCAAGAGTTTACATTTTTATACATTTTGAATTTCAAACGTGTCATTTGAAGTAGTCAGGAAGAGAAAAACACACTACCATTCCCATTTATCAATAAAATGATTAGATTTAGCATATTTTATCATTATATGGCCATGACTGGCTTTCAGAAATATAATTTTTAAGTTTTTATATTTACATGACTTCTTTCAAGTTTCAAGTCCACCCAAATCTGAAAATGTATTCATTATCTTTTCACCTCCATGCTGACTGAAAGTCAGGTGAAGGTCTGTAGTCCACACCACATTTCTGAGTTCACAAATTGATTTGAAAAGACATTATTTACAATCTTTTTAAAGGTGAGATCTTAAGAGTAAAATGATGTAATGAGAAGGAAAGGAGGTGTACAGTTGCTTTGTGGATAAGGTAGCAGAGAGAAAAAAGACTGACAGTTGCATTTATGATGAAGACCAAAACAAGTCAAGTGAATCCCTTAATCATTTAATGTGAGAGAAGGGAGTGGAGAAGGGGAATAGAGACCCTGAGAGGTGTAGAGAGAAAGAAGAGATAGATGAACTGAAAGTAGAGAGAGAAGAGTTAACCTTGTCCATCATCTGTGCCTGCTTATTTGTTTGGCCCACACAGGTTTGGTTTATGTCTAGCCCCATTTAAATGCCAGCCCATATTTTAGGTTCACTGTGAGGGAAGGATGGTGACTGTAAACACATGCAGGCCAAGTATGAAAACCATTACGGGGGCATACTTTGACATTTGCAGTTTTTCTAAGAATGTATCCACCATTACAGGCTGGTCACGTACATATCAAACTTAACGGTGTGTAGGGTAGATGCACCTAAAACCTGTGTTTATGATGAGGTGGATGGTTGCAGTTGATACCATACCTAGACAATGTATGTCTATAAATATTCATCATCATTATGTGTAGATGTTGTTCAGATAGTGATTTCATGCATTTTCCAGAGTGCCTTGTACAACCCCCTCCTTGCTGTTACTTATATGTAGCCAGGAGAACAGCAGACATTCTGACTTATCATATGAGGAAAAGCACGGGTGTAAGTATCAAATTCAGTTTGGAATATATAGGAATTCTAGTTCAAAGCATTCAAAAAGGAACTAAAACAATCAATAGACGATACTGAAATAACAGTTTCAATGTTATTATGTTTTTGTGTTGCAGAGATATACTGAGGTTAGCATGCTAACCAGCTAGCCTCTTCCCATTCCGTCCCAAAGGTCCTGTGCAAGTGGTGTAAACACCAACATTTCCCTAGTGCTCCAAGCTCCCAGTCCAGACAGAAAGCTGCACAGGTAGCTGAGCTAACTTGTACACGACAGCTTCGGTTAGTAGCAGTAAGTGATTAATGACAGGTGGATAGCTCTTACATATTGCACCTTTTAACGATGGCAACAGTTCATTTCATCATCATCCTGCTAATATGCCTGCTTCTTTCCCGACATGGCTTACTGGGCTGATAACTAGAA
>CAEMYA010000008.1:4506736-4553286 GCA_903131615.1 Diplodus sargus
TTTCTCTTTAAGACACCAGATCACCTCACTCGTAACGTAAAATGTTTAATGCATTTAACATTAGGGCGGCTGTAGTTCAGGAGGTAGAGCGGGTCGTCTAGTAATCGGAAGGTTGTTGTATGTCGAGGTGTCCTTGAGCAAGATACTGAACCCCAAAGTGCTCCTGATGAGCAGTTGGCACCTTGCATGGCAGCCCTGCCATCTGTGTGTGAATGTGTGTGTGATTGGGTGAATCTGACAAGTGTTGACTGGAAAAGCGCTACAGAAATACCCAAAGAAACTAAACTTGTTTACATTATCAATTGATTTGATCATGTTTATGTAAAAGTGACTGTGAATGGTAGAATTTGATTTACATATCAATAAAGTAATGCAGGATTACAATGTGACTGGCATCTTTGTTTTCTGCGAGACAACTTGTTTTATGAGTGATGAAAAAAATAAGGCTTCTTAACTCAAAAAGAAACCAAACTGCAATGAAACCTGATGTCTTAGAACCCACTTTGCAGAACTGAATGTGGCAGTACGGGAGAAGTCTGCTCCCGATCTGCTCTCCCATAGCCCCAATCTCTTAATGAGCCTGGGCTGCAGCATGACAATCACCAGTCAGTGTGTTAGGAAAAAAAAAGAGAGAAAAAGGAAAAAGAAAAAAGAAAAGAGGCATGAGTCAGGTAGACTGACTGCACAAACCTTTCGAGTCTCTCAGAGAGGTTGTCTGCCAGATCAAAAGAGGGAGCCTTATAAACATCTGACAGCTGCAGCTTCTTTCTGAAGCCCTTCCTCAGCAGCGGTGACATCCACCTGCACAAAAAAACAAAAAACAAACACACATCAGCCAACAAGTATGCAGACACCAGTATATTTGTGATCGGCCAATATCAGCCAGTAGAACTCTGCTGACCAACGTATCGGTCTACTGCTAAAAAACATTGTGCTTACAGTGTAAACATGATTAAAAATACATTTCACAATTAGTTGAATATAGAAAAGAGGATAAGCCTTTGTCATAAAGGTATGTGACGGAGTGGGAACGAGTGTGAGCTGTAACATAAGTAATCCATGAGGTTTTACAGTCACACTAATGACAGAGAGGGGAGTCAGATGTTTGTTGGTCCCTGTGACTTAATCGTTTAAAGAAAGACTGTGACAGGGTTTACATCATCTCACTTTTTGTGTCTGGGTCTTTCTTTGGGACGTCCCATTAGTGTGAGGAAAGAGGAAATATTAGCGCATACGACCTTTCACGTCCTCATGTCATTTTTGAGTGATTCAGATGCCTCAAATATGATGGACAGGAATAATCTAAAAAAAAAAGGTCACTATAGTCGCACTTTAAATCCAAACTGTTCACTTTTAATAGTTAGTAAGGGCGTTTACAAGTCCATCAAAGATCGTCTATTACACCCACCTGACGGCGCTTTCCAGAACATACCTCATCGAAGCGCAAATCACATTTTAGGTGACTCTCCGATGCGCATTTTACGCACGGAACAACCTCCGTCTCACTGGCACTTTCTGAGTGAAATATTATCCTAATCTCCATATATACTGTTAAGCATGACATGCAGACGGTCCCTGGCAGCGTGACTACACTTCGGAACACCATCACAGTTATTTCTAAGGTTTTATGATACTTTAATTTTTCCACAAAAACAAACCCAAAGTTTAATATCGCAAACATCCAAACACGCGTGGGACACAATCACTTGGCTATACCGACTGAAGCATGCGGAGCACTTATTAATCATTGGCAATATCAAGCTTTTTCCTCTCCAATATGATGTGGCGACGGTGAGGAAACAAGACGAGCTGCACCTTGCCACCCACAGAGACAGCTTCAGATACTCAGATGTAAGGATGCGAACGAAACCGCGTCTTACCAGAAGAAAAATTTGGATAAGAAGTTTGCATCTTCCACTGGTGACTTCTGCATCCTAAGTGCGCCGCCAGTTTGGTTTCTCTGCACCTGAGGGGTCTTTTCCGTGCGCGTCGCTCACATCTGCGTGTCCCCTGGGTGGCTCCGTTCCCACGCGCGCTCACACACACACACACACACACCAACAGAGGGGCGCTCGCCTGGTTGGTCCTCCACTTTGTGCAATAAATATGATATCGCTGTTCAGTTATCTTCCTCCCCCCCAAAAAAACTGGTGTCTTTATCTGGCCCCACTCGCTCTGTCTGCTCGCGCTGTCTTGCGCTCTCCTTCAGTGCGACACTGAGAGGACAGTCCATCCTTTATGGGCTCGCCAAAACGTGCGGAGACACACGTCATTTCCACGCCGATGAGCCTCGGGTTGCATATTGTGGCAACAAGCTGAAGAGTTGAAGCCAGCTGAAGTCACTTCAGCAGACAGATATTGATCCGTGTACAAGACAACGCATTGAATGGAACTATGGAGTGGAATGGAGTCCAGGAGTCAAGATGGAATCACTCCTTACATTTGAAATTTCATGGAGAGGAAATCCAATTTCTTCAACAAACTCTCCTTAGAGTGTCTGTTGCCTTTTGATTTCAAGAAGACAACGTGCATGTAAAGCTTCATAAAAACATGCTGTGATAAATATGCTTTGCCCAAAAAAAAAAAAAAAAAAAGATTCCTAAAACTTCCACAACTTAATCTCATTTTAACTCCTTCCTGTAGAGGGAAGTGTACAATTCTCAAATCACTGACACGTGCCAACACAAGTATTTTCCAAACTGGGAGATGTGAAGTTTGAAAAACCTTTGGTAACTTGCACATGTGTAAAAGCTTGTGGTATTTGGCTAAAACAAGTGCCAAGTGATCTGAAGCGATAATTATGCCCCAATATGTGTAGAGTAAAATATAAAACGCATGTTAAAAAAATATGTTAACATGGATGAGAACGTTAAAACTGACTAAAACAGCACAAATAATGAGCTTTGTCTCTCACAAAGGACATCCTCTGCAGCTTCTTATTACATTGTTAATGACCAGATAAACACATCAGAGCCTAAAAACCTTAAACTCATCCCAGAAGCTTCTGCGAGTCAACTGAATGCCGAGCTCAGCTGTGGCCTTTTATTTCATTCCAGTCAGCTGCATCACTATCATTCACAAAGAAGCAGAAACAGTTCGGGACATCTAAATTAACTTGAAACTGTTTGTTTTTTTTGTTTTTTTATCATCAGTTTCAGGTTACAGACAGTTTCAGGAGAGGGAGGATCAAAAACCTCCAGACATTCCATAAGGGAACAGAGATAAAACTTGAAGATGTGGGTAGAATTAGGTTCCTGAATATCTCAACGTGCAAAGAGTGTCTCATCTTTCGCTGCCAGAACTTTAGTTACTGTGAGACAGGAGCTAGGTGCAGTAAATCTGTTGGGAGAAATATGTACTAAGCTCAAATTGGTCCCGGTTACAATCAGGTGTTTGACTGTGAAGCAGGGGGGCTTTCTGGCTCGAGAGACTGTGCTATAGTTTAGGGCTGATCTGTTAATCTGTCAGTTATTTTCTCGATGAATGGATCAGTTGTTTGGTGAGAAAAATGTCCATCAGCGCTTTCCAAATGTCTTTCTCAGATGTCTTGTATTGTCTACGGCCCAAAGATGTACAGTTTACTGTCATAGAGGAGTAAAGGAACCAGAACATATTCACATATATGAAGCTGGAATCAGAATTTTTTTTTTTACACAAACTGATTAAGTGTATATCAAAACAGTTGCAAAGAATTTGAGCTTTGACAACTGATCGATTAATTGTTGCAGCTTTACAGTTACACAGTCCTGTCCCAGCTATATACCCAAAATATTAAAAAAATATATACATGTACTGCTAACAGGTAATGTAATAATCCATATCAGAGTTTTGTTTCAGAAGAAATCACTGCACAATGGGAGAATATCTACGAGTATTTTATATTAAACTAAAAGTAAGAAGCAGAGCTGTTTTCAAGGGAACGAGTTTCACTTCAGTTTTCAGGTGGACACGTGAGACAGGAAGTCACACTGATGTACTTTGTGACATTGAACACGTCCGACTGCGACACAACCAGCTTAAATTCCAGACGCACACAAAAATCAAGGGGAGGTAATCCTCACTGCAAAATAAGATCAATATTGTTAAACTGATATGTAGCGCAACCATTCATCAGAATATCAAACATGTCCAATTTGCTGGTGAAATGACCATGGAGGGATTAAATGAGTTCATCAAAGAATCCTGTCTCTCTTTCCTCCTTCTTATATGGCTGTTTGGCATGTGGCTCTGTCTCTGACAGAATAAAGCTGAGCCTGAGCTGTGTAATGGAGCGGACGGATGAGAAGTGTAACACAAAGTCAGCCTTTGGCTGCTTGCAAATTTGCTGAACTTTTGAGTCCTTCCGGCTGAGGGGAACCAAGGTTATTTTTTCTTTTCCGAGAGGAAAGTTTGACCTCTGGTGGACATTTACCATCTTTACAGTCGGATAACATTTCAGCCCAAATTAATGACATCTCAGGAGGTCAGTTAGTTACACACACATATATCCAAGTAACTTCTTTTTGAGCTTCAGCAAGAACCAAACATGATCATCAAAACAAATTGTTTCATCATTTACACTAGAAACTTGTATTATATAGCATGCCAATTATAAACTAAGTCAAATTGTATGCACTTATTCTAGATCATGAAAGGCATGTAAGATACAATTCACCAAAACTCCATTTACTACTATGAATAAGGTAAGCTGCAATGAAAAACATGTGCAGGCAATTACAATCAAACTATATCTGTGATCAGATCCATGAGAAGGTCTAATCAGGCACAAATACATATGCCTTAAAATACTACAAGTAACAACACATTTTATGAAACAGCATCCAAGCCACTCACCTGCCAGCACCAACCTCTGAATAAGCTGTAGAAGCCTGCCTTCCGCTTCCCCTTCCTTTTACAACAAGCAAGACAAAAGCACTCAAATGGTCACACATGATTTGAACTAACTGCATTATATGATTAATGCTGATGCTAATTATCTGGCTGGATATTAAAATATTTACAGCAGGCCTTAAACACCAATGTATTAGTCCATACCTCAGCAGTGGTGTGACTAAGCAAGCAGGCTAACCAGTTAACCTAGCTAGCTGTCTAGTTACAACAGTTTATGAGCTAATGTTAGCTAGCAGCATTTACCATAGTTCAAAATTCATATCTATGTCTGAAAAGATTTGAGTTAATTGTTAGCTTTAACAAAATAGCTAATATTAGTAGTTTGGCCGAACCACACAAATAAATCGCAAAACCACCAAAAACCAAAAATTGTCATACACCCAGGGTGGTCGGGCACTCGAGGTCGGGTGTTGTTGCCGCGTGCCAGACCCCGCCCACTCCCGGGCTACACTGCTGCGCGCATCGTGTGTGTCCTCAGACACCCATCGGTGACTTGACACCTGTTAGCTTGACGCTAATTTATGGCTAAATAGTGAAATGGGCAGCTTCATGGATTACGCCTACCCAGCTGGAGATGAAAGCGGAGGCAGCTGTGACGAGTGGGATGTTGGACTTCCGGATAAAAAGACTTCTTACATCAAGGTTACTTTAACTATGTCCTTTTTTAAATGTATTTCAAACCGGTTTATGCTAGTAGCTAAAACTGTGAGACAACGGTAGCTAGCTGCAGCGAAGTTAGCTAAGGTTAGCTTCAGTTCTATTCTTAGGCAGCTATAAAATCTAAAACTCTTGTTTATTGCGTGTTTTGTGATGAACGTAGTCTCACAAACAATTTATGAGCAAGAAGATTAATGTATGTAACTTAACATTTATAAAATGTGAGAATGATAAACTAAGTAACTTGGAGCACATGTTCAAGTGCATTAGTAACACCCACAAGTAACATTATTTTTTCTAAAGTTCCAAGTGTCTTGATCAAGTCATTAGTTATTGCTTTGAATTTACTAAAAAAATGAATCTTATTTAACTGCAGTATATTAGGTTTCCATTTGAATCTGAACAAAGAGCAGAATTTGGAGCTATGTTCGCTAGTTAAACAAGCATTAAATACACTTTCTAAACTGCTTCCCACTTTTGTGAATTATGCTTTGCTGCTGACATATCTGCCAATGCTGCGTCCCACTTAAACTCAGTATACTAAATGTTAGTTGATAAAGGAAATTCTCAGTATGCTTTATTTGGGACACTATTTTCCCAGAATACAATGCACAAGGAAATAGGTGCTGATCAACAGCGCCACAGCTGGAAATAATCAAAGCTAATTGTGTAAGTTGTGTGCAAGTAAGGAGAGAGCCTCAGGAAGTGAAATAAACTTACTAAAAAGTATATGTTGAATCTTTGGAAGTCGATTGCTTTGTCCACAAAAGTTCAGTTGATGTTGTTACACACATGCAGATTCATTAACCTACTAAAGTAACTCATTTAGAGCTCAAATGATCAGTTGATTAATTGGATGGCAGAGAAATAAGCGTCAGAAACGTTAAAAATGATAAATTGCTGTCAGTCTTTTTTTTTCTCTTTTTTAAGAAAAAATGCCATAAATTGTCAAATGTGAGTGGTGGTTGGCCAGAAAGGCTATATGAGGACATGACCTTGTCTGCAAAATGATAACGCCTATATTTAATTTCTTAGTAACATTTTAGTGAATACCTTAATCAATATTGAAATAATGGTGTTTTTTGCAGCCCTAAACGGCTTAGATTAAAGAAAGTATGAAGATTTATACACAGTACTTACTGTGAAGTGTAGAATGAAATTGGGACATTGCGAAGGTGAGATAATACTTGATACAGCACAGAATTACCTGCTTTCTTATTTGAATTCACATTCCATGACTGTCAAGTCTAACTGCACCCAATGTCAGGAAATATTTCTGATGATTTTTGGTATATATTCCCATTCATGATACAATTTTCTTCAGCATAGTATTTCTATATTGCTCAAGCCTCACACATACAGTTTTCATCTGCGATTCTTATTTTGAAGCTGCTAGCTTGGATTTTGTTTCTTTTGATTCTCTTTCTCATTTATCTCTTTGCGGGTCTTGTCATAGGATCTGGATGCTGCTGCACCACATGCAGAAGATGATGTGTCGATAATGAAAAGAGCCATCAGTGGAGGAGATGTTGGGACAGTTGAACAGCTGTTGGATAATGGCAAGTGCTCTTTGTTTTCCGTGTGACCCCTAATTTAATTTCCCCAAGGCAATTATTCACATGTGATAAGTGTCTTTACCATGTCAATGGATTAAAAGATGATGCTAATTTAACTTTTGTTGGAGTCATCAGGCTGAGATGATCAATTCATGACAAGTTTCTACAGTTAAGAGACTTTTCTGAACCTGACTTGAAACAGTTCTACGAACAAGCTGAAAAAGGTTCAAAGTTTAAACTAAGAATCACTGTTTTTGCAAGAGGTTCTTTGTCATATAAGTGACTTTTTGTATGAAATATATAGGCCAAGATGGTGGATAAGGATATCTGAATGGATGAATTGTTGGAGGGCAGACAAACTTACCAGTCACAGTTAAAATTTACCAACATTTGTCAAGCGGCTGGTAGTGATTTCTCACCCTAATGAAAACAGTTTTGCCAGAAATTGATTTTCAGAAATCAAGTGGGATAGGGAAAACAAAAGACAGGATGTTATTTTGTATGCATATGTATGTCTGTGGGCTGGAGGCCATTAGGCACAGATATGCTCTTCTTGTAATCATTTCATTGCATGACTTAATTTGATCCTTTTGGTGTGGACAGGCATGGACGTGGAGACCAGGCTTGGCTTTGAATGGACTCCTCTGATGTGTGCTGTCAATGTGGCAAATTACGACCTGGCCAAATTGCTGTTGGACAGAGGGGCAAGTGCCAACTTCAGTAAAGGTCAGACTCATATCAAACACTTTGAGTTGAGGGTTGTCTTATCTAACCAGTCCTCATTTCCACTCGGGTCATGGAGGTATTTAGGAAATCTAGCCTTAAAATGGGGAAAATGTATGTGATATGGAAAGGCTTAAAAATGATCACCTTCATAAACGGTGCCCACCTGCAGATGGTTGTCTTTTGAGCGAGTAAACACGAGCTGTCCATTGCTTTTAGTTATTAGTTTACTTTGTAGTATAATGGCAGCTGGCACTGTTGACAGCACTTTCATCAATACTTTCCCTGTATGCCATGTTAGGTTGTCAAGGTGTCACTCAGAATTCACAACATTAAGAGGATGAGCGAGATGTGTGTCATAGAGTGAAATCCGGAACATTAGGCTTATTTCTTACAGCATGTTGATGCACACCCTTTGTTTTTCAGTGTCCCTAAGTGAGCAAGTTAATAAGCTATAATAATGATATGCATGCAGGCAGGATATTTAAAAGTTTAACAATAAACTTGTTTATTTTTTGGGGTGGTTGTGGAGGTAAAGCAGGTCGTCTGTGGTTTGAAACTTAGCTGTATGTTGAAGTGTCCTCAGACAAGATGCTGAACCCCTAATTGCTTGTTATTGCTGTTCCATCACTGTGTTAGTGTGTGTGAATAGCTGAGCTTAGAAACATCACGGGGGGCTTTTGATAGGAGCTTTGTATCGCTCCTGATGAGCAGGCAGGCACTTTGCCTGTGCCATTCACCATGAATGTGAATGGTTGAATGTGACAAGTGTCATAAAGAGCTTTGAGTGGCCATTAGACTAGAAAAGCACTGTATGAATGCAGGTGCATTTAGCATTTATTGTCCAAAGTGACATAGCTGCTCAAAAATGCTAAACATCAGAGGACATTTACCCATGAAACATATTTTTTTCTGTGTCATGTTTTGTTTAAAAAAACATTTGTGATATATGAGCCAATATCAGCTGATCATTGTATCAGTCTAATTCTATCAGGCTCTAATTCTAAGAGGATGTAGTGCAACTCACCTGGGTTACCAAGCCACTGTATAAGAAAGACATTTTTTTTAATGCAGTCAATCGATTTAGAAAAGGCAGACCATAAGAGATGCTACTGTAAACAGAACAGTTAGTAAATGTAAAATTAAACTTTGCAAAAGTTGTAAATGGTTTGAACCTTCTACCTTGTTTGTTCCTCTAAAAGCACAGATAGAAGCAGAAATTGTTGAAATACATTCTATTTTAGATCATAATATTCAAGGGTAGGCAACACTAATCCCTCACCCACCATCTTTCAGAAGAAAAAACTGGGGCAGATAGTTTGATTAGGCAACACCATTACATTACTGCCTTCCTTCCATGCTTGGATATCAAACAGCCATGCCTAATCCTCCCGACAGTCCCTGTTGCGTTGGTGCTGAACTATCCTTGCCTGTGGCACGTTTTTTCAATTTCCTCACCTGATGCAGCCAAAGACCAGGGGACCAATCCAATACGCACTGCACCAGTACGCTTCATCTGACATTACTTAATGGTGATGACGCCAAAGAGGAACTCTTGCAGAAACACACCGCTGATCCTTGGAGTTGTTTTTAGTTTGTGCACACTGCACCCTCATCTCAAAGCAAGAGAAATTGAAGGCATCTGTTGGAGCGAGGTCAGTCTGGGTAAAATAAGCATGGGAGAAGAAATCTTCCATGTTAAAGTCTGCAGTTATACACATGGTAAACCATGAATACTGCAGTTACAGATCCCCCAGAAACATTTTGCAGCAAGAGTTGGATTAGTAATGCACAATGTCTTATTGGTAGAGACAAAATGATGGTTGCATGTCAACTCAGTCAGTAGAGGAATGATTCCCTACGAAAAAATATTCACCAGATTTATGGATTATGACAGTCATCAGCCACACCTGCATTAACACCTCTCTACCTTTTTTTTTATATTACAAAATGAAATAAAAACAGCTTAGAGCTGAACTCACTTTCTGCTGTGTACTTCTGTATTTACAGTGGCTTCATTTAGATAAGTAAAGCACGGAGGAAAGTTTGTATTTTGTAGAAATATTAGTCATTTAGTACAAAACACTGCAAATCTATGATGGATGTTCCGCAAGTTCCGCATTTATCTGCACACGTATCAGCAATTTACAGCTGACAAAAGTTTGTGTACTTCCTCAAAATGTCCACATTATGCATAGCAGCAGCCACAATAAATGATATACACAGTAGTCATACAGTGGGAGTGTGTAAGTTCATCTGGTCCTTAAGGATGAGACTCTTCCCGTGACTAAAAAGGTCAGGTTTAAATAACTAGTTAAAACAAACGTCTGCAATGTTAATTTTCCTGGGGATCCATTTGAAACTCTCCTGTAGCTCCTAGATGTCCCCAGACCCACATTTGGAACCACAGAGCAAGTCATGCTGTTGATATCTGATGTCAATTAATTCTCAGTCCAGAATGTCCAGTTTAACTCTGTGTGTGACTGATTTCACATGGCCTCAGCATCTGATGCTTGGGGCAGGTGAAGGAAGCAATTAAACAGAGGGATGACGTGTGGTCACGTCCTGATGCTGTTTGTCAAAGCAGCGAGACTGAGCAGAGGAATGCATGAGTGATTGATAACGGTCGCCATGCTGCTATCATACCCGCTCACCAATTCTCAGGCCCCAGATTTATTTACTCCAGTCCTCTCTAGACGCAAACCAGGCTGTCTGGTTTACACCCACACACACATAATCTAAACACACACACACACACACACACACACACACACACACACACACACACACACACACACACACACACACAGACACACACAGATATAGAGCTAAACATGCACAGCCGCAAAGACGCAGGAACCCACATACAGATGTAGAGGCCAAGGTATGCATGCACACACACACACAAATACACACTTGGATACATACTGTGATACACACAGGTTGGGCACTCGGGCATTGGCGGAACAAAACAGGAATTGAGAGCATTGCCATGGGTCTTAGACCGGTCTTATCAGGATAAGATAAGGAGACAACTCCTCTGAACTCACTCGCTCCCATGAAGGCCCGCACATTTCCTGATGCCAGATAAACGGCTATCCATCTCCATCACCAGGTTAACGTCCAGATTTTTTTCCTAACCTTATTACAGCATGATGTATGACTTAATGGTGATGGAAAAAAAGCTACTCCTCTTTCCTCTACTGCCTTGTTTACTGTTGATTACCAATACTAAGCATGTCATACTTTTATTTATTTCCATGAGGTAAGTACAGTAGTCAAACGACATCATTATTCAAAACAAACATGAAATTGAACAGTGAATAACAAGGGGAAACAATTTCCCTTTCAACAAACAAGGATGTACACCAGCGGATGGCTTTGTAATTGACCAAATTACATCGGCACATTTAGCTATCACTTGCTATTAACCATTCACTACGGTTATGTTTGTTTCCAGTTTTGCTGGTCCGGTCTGGTGTGGAAGCTTAAACCGGTGTAATTTTATGCAAACTGACTGAACCAGTATTTGTCAGTTGTAGATGAGAGAGCAATCACCATGTGACTAGTTAGCAGGGATAGCGGATTACCTCAATCCCACATGTTGCTGCTTCCCAGTGTTTTGTTCTGATGTGCTAGAGTTTAGAGTCTCAATGACCTCGGCACTCACAAGAGACTGCCGTTCTCTCTGTTCTTTTCCCCGTAACATTGTGCTCACGATGTTAAGTTTTTTACCAAGTCTGTCAACATACAGAACATAAACTCCCGACAATGAATAAAATTGAATTTTTAGTCCCAAAAGTAAATCATTTTAACTTTCTTTCTCTTCGTAGCCACATAGAATAGTGCCAGCTTGTTTATTTTATGTATTTTTTTAAAATGATGAATGGATGATTAATTGATGCTGAACTAAGTGCTAGCTGAATTAAAAACTGAATTTTAATTAAGTTTTTTGGTGATGTTCTTGTCCACAGATCATTTGACGGTGCTCATGGCCAGCATTACAGCTTCTGCAAGTGAAGATAAAATTGCTCGCTGTGTGGAGCTCTTGCTATCCAGAAATGCTGATCCAAACATGGTGGACAGGTGAGGAGGAGGGTCGGTGCAGATGTGACTCAGGCCGAAATGTTTATAGGATTTTCAGCACAATACGCACTGTCACACCCGTATTGATGTAAGCCAAATAAAAACACTGTAGACTTGACTTGAGCAGGGAGAAAACAAGAGAGGTGCTGAATCAAATTTCCTTTGATGGTTCTCGTTATGTTTGGTTGCCATGTGGTAGCATTATGCACCACAGAGCTCCATACAGTTTGTATATATTTGTGTGTTTTGTTTGGAATGTCCTGTTATGGCATGTGCATGTACGGACGGGTATCAGACAGACAGACAAACAAACACACACAGTGTAAGGGGTGGGCAGGAGGAATTTGGATTTTTTTTCTTTCAAGCTTGCAACCCAGTAAGCATGGTTTTGGTCATTTGTAGGTCAGAGGCAGCCTTGGCCTCTCGGTTAAAGAACAAGGCAACATTTTTTCAAAAGTCCCGATCTCAATTTTCCCTTAAGGGGCTTTACAATCTGTACAGAATTACAACCCTCTCTGTTTCAACACAGCCTGAGTCTCATTTAGATATTAAATTAATTTGACTAGCTGTCCTCATTTTAAAGTCACAGAATTCATCGGTCTTCAGAAACTAGTTTTTAATAGGATAAAGTACCATACTGTAGTGAGTTTTACCCTGAGGACATGCATTAAGCAGTTAAATGTACTGCAACACTTTCCATGCCTTGAGCATTTGGAAACTTCATTTGGAAAAAAATAAGAACCTCAAGGGAAAGCGCTCCATTTCAGATCTTTATGTTCATATGAAATCACACTCGACATAAAATATCAGCATCACGCAAGTAGTAAATTGAAGAATCCATTCAGTCAGTTCACTTGACTTTAGGGCTGGGTATCGACACTGTTGTGATACTTTTGTGGCACTGACTAAATTGACTATTGAAACTATTGAAATGAAATACCTACAGACTTGATCACTAGCTTCACTTGTTGTGCCAAGATCTAATAGTACTGGCGATTGGCTGTCTTGAAGCATGCAGAAAAAACACAAGGTTGCACCCAGAGATGGGCATACGTCTGTGTTTAGTGTAATCTTTTGTCATAACAGATTTCATAAAATTAGATAGAAGAAAGTATTTTTCAGGGTATTGGTATCACTTTTTTTTTTCAGCGATTTGAGCTCACAAAATAGTATTCACAAGAAGTCACACGTGAGTCTCCGTGTTTGTGTGTGTTGCTTGATTGGTAATGAGGAAAGAATGATGCTCCAGAAATACTTTAAAAACACTTAACACTTACAATGGCAATTAAATTGCGTGACGTATTGATGGTGCCCACTGATGTAGCCAGGTTGACAGATTAACAAGAGGTTTCTTTTGCAGTCTGAATATAGTATTTCACTATATGAATTAGTACCTTTTTGATTGGGAAAGTTTGGGATTTATCAGCCCTTGTAGACAGTAAGAACATGGAAAAATTCCATCTCGTGAAAAAGAATGAAGGCAAGTCATTCCTGAAACACTTTTACTGTTACCATCTGTGCATTTTTGTCGTGTCAAAGCAAGAGTTTGGCCCCCAGTGGCTTTCTTGTTTAGCTTTCCCTAATCCCCTGCCACTCTATCATTGCCAGTATGCCATTACATGCACGATACACACCGCTTGAAACCTCCTGTTGACACACATGGACACGCTGTACTGTTAGAAAATTGATTGGTTCCTTCCCAGACAAAATATTTAAAGAAAGGTAACAAGACACAGGAGGATGTAAATGAGGGAAGGTGGTGAGGAGGAGGGGCCAACACCCTCTTAGTATCCAGTACAAAAGCAGAGTATGAGGTTCATGTGGGTGCAGAGGATAAACCTCCTCTTCCTCCTCATCGCCTCTTACGTCTGAATATCAAACCAATGATTAGCACCAGCTGTTCGTCCCTCCGTCATAGCATAAACAAGCATAGTCTGTCGTCTCTCAAAGTCCTGCAGGAGCATGATGTGGGGTCCATTGGCTCCATGTGTCCCATATTTTTCACCTTCATTGTACTGATCTTTGTTGAGCACAGTTTCCTTAAGGCTTGAACATGCTTCTAAAGACTGCATGATGTGTCTGAATGTGCACAGGGATCATTCGGAGGTATCTTTTTGGCTCCTATACTTTTGATTTTAGGTATACGATGCAAATAATTTTACTTATTAGCAACAGACTTGCCGACGCATATTGCAAGAGAGGAGTGCATGCCTGGTTTCTTTCTAATGTCCAGGAGGGGGCTACTTCACAGGTTTTTAAAAAGATTACATGTTTATGAGAAAATGACCCTACTTGTCACTTGATTTATTACCTCTGTAAACATTTTCCTTATCAGTTTATGGTCTCAATTGCCAGCTTCAAGTTCTCTTTATTGCAGCATTAATGTTGTAAATTATGGTGCCATTTAGAGTAAAATTGGTCTGGTATAATTTAGGGCGTGCCTACCTTGTGATTGACTGGTCGCTACTACAATGTGTCCTCTAGTTCTTAGTTAGATCCAATTGGGATATCTGCCCTATCTTTACATCTGTAGTATTGTCAAAAATATGGTCATCACAAGATGATGAAAGCTGCAATGCCAAATTACTGTAGAGATTCATAGTGAGATGTAGTCATTATAGTTATTTTTAGGATTTACTTTGTGGAAGCCATGTTTTTGCCTTGCTACTATGAGTCAGGTATTTCTGGAAGTCATTCTTCTCGCTGTCCTGATGCCAGGAACAAAGTTTACTCTGAATTGTCTGCGTATAGATCAGTCATCTGTTGGGGACTGGCCAGATCTCACAGTCTGAAGGACACACACACATAAAACACACTGCAACAGTCTGTGAGTGACCTTGGTACCTGTCTCAGTCCAAAACCAGCCTTGGGGAAAATACAGTAGCACAGGATGTTAAAGCAGAAATTAATGACGCTACCAATAGCGTGGAACTGACTGTTTGGCATAGAGGAATGTGGGTAAAGAAGTTGTCATACAAGCCATTTGTTTGAGTTCACATGGATCATTAACTTTTGATTTCTTGGAACTTGTTAAAGGTTGACTAGCTGTGCGTACCGCTGAGCGTTACTCACAGATTCACACCTGTTTGACAAACATCACCTCTGTCTGGGAGCATGTTCAAGTCAAGATAATTTACTGGTACAAAAATCAATATTTTATTGCCAACATATCAAAGCAGATGACATCAGTACATCTCAACTTGGAGTGACAAAGCAAAAAAAGGCACTGCTGTATATGGCATTTATGTTTGGCTTCTAGGCTTTTCACGATTATTTAATGGAGCTGGAAAAATATGCATTTTGTGAGGTTAAACAAAATATAAAGCTTTTCAATAAAATTATCTTTTTTTCTTCAAATGTTAAGAAGAAATTGAAGTAGATAAACATTTTACTGCAGCAGAAATGATTACCTTGGATTTCATAGCTGTCAACCAAGTTGAAAGTGATGGGTTACCCTTTTGTTCACATGTGAATTATGGATTTTCTCTTTAATTGCCAGCTCTTTCCCTCTGTGCCGTGTTGCTCTCTCACACATCTCTCTAACATGCACACAGTTTCCTGTTAAAGTATGAGTGAAGTGATGAATTGCCACTGAAACTTCCCAACTCTAGATGAATGTATTTTTCTCACGCACTGTGTTTGCGTCAGTGGTGCTAAAATGAAGAACAACACAGGTAAATTATATGCAGCACTTGTTCTAATAAAAGCAAACATATAAACTCTACAGAGCAATGACTATTCAGAGGTCAATTATTTTTTTTTTCACAACAACAATTGTTGGCTGTCGAAAGGACACATAATGAAACATATTATGTGTGGTTACAGGATGCCACTGACCTAAACACCATCACAGAGTATCCTATTTTTAGCAATGGATACAATGGCACTTGTGGTTACGCTTACAGAAAAAATGGGAATGGCGACAATTGCCAAGAAGAGATGGGAACTGCACCCAGAAGAAATGGGAGACGTGCCAGCAGCAACAACAGACCGAGTACTCGGACCTCATGGCACAAGCACTGTCTGATGGCAGTTCCCCAACACGACAATGCTCCCTGGTGAAACAACTGCTCAGAAATGACCTGAGAAACATGACAAAGAGCTCAAGGCATCAACTTACCTTGTTTCAGTGTGTCTAACGGCTGCTCGACTAGATTGGAGCTGGGCTGTTTGGTGGCCAGTTCAACTCCTTGAGTGCGTTGTCATGTTCCTCGAGCCATTCCTGGTTAGAAAATACAAAAGATAAAAAAAATGATTAACCACAATTCCCTAAAGCTCAAGGTGATGTGATACAATTTTTCTTGTTCACAAAACAAGTCAATACAGTCCAAAACCTGAAAATAATTAGTTTACTGTTATGTAAGACAAAGAAAGATAACAGTTCTCCACGTTGGACAAGATAGAAGAATGATTATATTTAAACAACACTTATTTATCAAATTAATCAAGGATTACTTTTCTCTAGATCGACCACATCATTTTTTTGTTATGCGTTGCAGCTCTACTTGAAGCGTCTAAGCATTTTAGAGAATCATTTCAAGCCTACAGATGGCATCAAATACTCAAAGCGCTTTCCATTAACAGTCTGCAGTCAAAATATGTGAGTGCATTAGGTTTAGACCAGAATGAAGATTTATCTGCATTCAAGTTCTGATGCTTTGTATTGTGGCCTGTCATAGTGAATGAACTTGTGTTTTTGTACTCTGGTGGTGTCAAAGTAAATGACTTACTATTACTACCTTTAATCTGTTGTCTGCTTCCCCCTAGTGGTTTCCCTGTACCCTCACCATCACTCATGTCTTCTTTGATCACCTCTCCTCTGATATAATCTTTTCACCATTAATCTCTTTGTTTTACTTTTTTTTCTCTTTTATTTAGAATACTTTTCATATACTATGTGGTCTACAGTCTTCTCGTCCTTTTCCTGTACTCTACCATCTTGTCATCCCCTCTTGTCCTTTTCTTTCCTTGGTTCATTAATTTTCTCATTCTTACATTTAACTCTCTTCTATTTTGTTTTATCTTCATAGCTTCTCTTTTGTTGTCTGTTATCTTCATCTCGTCTATGCTTCTTTGTTGATTGTCCTTTACAGGTCTCAAATGACCTGCTTGATGCTGGCAGCAAGGGACGGCTACAGTAAAGTCATCAACCTGCTGGTCTCTCATGGAGCAGAAATAAATACCCAGGATTGCAATGGATATACGGTGTGTCACAGTTGATGTTTTTTATGTCATAGCAAGTCCCATCAGTCAAGATCATGTTGTAGCACAGAAGTCACAAAGCCCAATTTTTTTGAAACATTTAGATGACCTATTTTATATTTGACTTTGCATATGATGAGTAGGACTGATATTTTCTCTCAGGCTTTGTCTATAGCAGTGCAGTATGGCAGAGAGGAGGCAGTGCTAAAGCTCCTTCAGCTCGGAGCAGACAAAACCATAAGGACCAAGAAAGGCAAGAGCCCTGCTGACCTGTCTGTAATCTTCAAACACACACAGGTGCTTGGAGTTCACTTTATGATGTATTTCAGACCCTGCATACATGCAGTTTGGTATTTTTCGTTAAATTGATTCAATAAAAAGATACATTTTGCAATAAAGCTTAGTAAGTGAGTAAGTTAAAAATGAATTAATACTTTGAGTAAGAAATGTTACCATTCAAGGTATTTTTCAGTTACAAGAATCTTCATCCATTTTGACATTAGTGTCTGTTGTTGTTCCTTGTGTTCTGTTCATAGATAGGCAGGATCTTGGCCTCTTCATCACGCATCTCAACTGCCAAAGCCTTCAACTCCATGGAGGAGACCCTCACCAATTTCTTCAAGACTAACTCTGAACCACCATCATCGAAGGAAAGGTGAGGGGCACCGTTTAGCTCAGTGGTAGAGCAGGTGTCCAACGTACAGAGGCTTTGCCCTCGCTGCAGCGGCCCCCGGGTTTGAGTCCCAGCCTGGGGCCCTTTTGCTGCGTGTGACTCCCCCTCTCTCTCAACCTGTTTCCTGTCATGTCTTCCACTGTCCTGTCAATAAAGCCAAAAGGCCAAAAAATATATACTTATAAAGGAAAGGTGAGACGACCTGAGACTTGTTTTCATTATTATCTTTGATATGAAAACATTACTTTTTCACACACTGTTTTAAGAAATTTAAGAAGTGCACATCCTCATAGTTTAGTTTTTAAATTCCTCCCCTTTGGTTTGAAAAATACTTTAGGTGACATTGCTGAGATTCAGCATCGGAGCTGGGAGCAGCACAACAAAGAAGTTGCACTGATCTCTGTCATGCTGCTGCCTGTTTCCACTAAAGCTTTTTTGGTAGTCATGGGACACCCTAGTTGATCATTAGACAAATGACACAAAAGTTAGATGTCTATTTAATGTTTTAAATGCTGATTCATTGATGATTATTGCTGTCTGTCACTGTCTGTTTGAACCCAGATTTTGCTTAATCTTAAAAATAATCTGAGAATATTGAGAATAATAACACCAAGAATGACTTGTAAGCGAATTCAAACAGCTTGTCGCCCTCTGTTGGATGTTGTGTGAATCGGTGCCTGTGCAGCAGGTGTTGTTGAACCGTTGTTCATCCAGACATAAACAATAATAAACCTCTTGCATGAGTATTTAGTCCACTCAGACACAGCTGGGAAATTATCATCAGCCAAAAAACAAATTGTAGTCTAGCATTTCTGACACCAGGCATTACAGCTTGTAAACATTTTATCTGACATGAGATAAATACAGCTAAAAAGACATTAAAAAACAAGTAACAAGCTCTGCATGTCAACAGTCAAAGTGAAGCTGCATATACACTGTGGTTAGTCTGATGTGTTTGAACTCAGTGACACTTCAATTGCACCCACTTGATCCTCAAGAAAAGTGTTTCCTTTTGTTCTGCCGTATCTACAGGGAGGCCAAAGGTTCAATTCAGAAACACTGGTCTGGGGAAGGTGTATTTAATTGCTCAAAGACAGTTGAGTAGGGTAGTTTGTTGCTGCTGTGAGGTCTTAAACCAAACCTTGCACTGAAAAAGATGTGCCTTTTTTTTTCTCTTTTTTTTTAACAAACCTGCGCTACTCAGGAAGCCTTTGTTCATACAGTTTAGGCAGCTCTAGTCCCAGCTGGTTCATACTTGGTATCACAATGTTGGATAAGTCAATAGTGAAAGTGAACTCTCTGCCCTCCTCAGTGTAACCAAGCTTGATGAACTTGAGCTCCTCCTGCATGGCCTCGATCTTGGCTACCTCAATGATATCATGACTGTAAGTACTGATTACATGCCGGAATAAAATTACAATGTATTTTTTCCTAAGATGTGTATATTTTTGTCTTTCTATGTGAGTGATTTCTGTTCACTTATCTCACTGATGCCAAGATAGTGAGCTGAGATAACCTGCAGTTACACTCAGTATTAGATCCATGGGTGAAATACAGTAATCTCAAATGTGACGAGCACAGCTGCAACATTAACAGAATGACATTTACATGCTTGGGAACATGTCATGAGATGGCTAGTTTACATACCTTACTTGGTGCTTCATAATGGGTCTAGTGTACTGTATTGTCTTGGCCCGAATTATAAGTAAAAGGGTCAGCTCATGTTTTAGACCCTATTTGATGTATGAGGTCTGTTTGATGGGTGCAGTTAGATTGTGTCACCGTATGGCAAAGCCTCATGCAGGTACATCTGTGTAAGATTGTGGGATCAGGAGCGGCTGTAGAAGTTTTGATTTGGTAAATGCTGAGTGATGTTTTCTTCTCCTTTTTTTCCACATACACATGTGCACAGGAAAATGACATCACCTGGAGCTACCTGTTGACTATGGAGAAGGAGGACCTGGAGAAGGTAGAGGATCACTGCAACATCTGTTTGTCTGTCAGCTCTTTTGCATGCTGCCAGCCTTCAGGGTGACCCAGAAAGAGAAGAGGGTAGCAGCTGTTTAAGGCCATAAGAGTAGAAAGAAGGTGGTGAGAGATTGAATTTGGTACCCTGTGTTGGCAGTGTATTCTTGGATTATTCCTCAATTTACTCTATTTCTTTAAATGTAAATAGACCTTAATCGAATCTGTCATAAAAAATAGAAAATGTTAAATGAGTCCATCTATATATTTGCTATCTCTATAACGATCTCTCTCTGTCTCCCTCTCTGTCTCCCTCTCTGTCTCCCTCTCTATCTATCTATCTATCTATCTATCTATCTATCTATCTATCTATCTATCTATCTATCTATCTATCTACATTGGGTACTTGGGTGTAGCTAGCTACCATTGCTAATGCTAACATATTACAAGGGAAGAGATGTGATTCAACAAGAAAGACCAATAGTTTTCTTCCATTTGTCAGATTGGTATCACAGACCCGGTTGTCCAGCAGAAGGTGCTGAGTGCTATGCAGCAGATGCATCTGGACAAAGTGGACCTCGACACGATCGGCAAACTGGAAACTGTGGACAGTGGGTAGGTTACCACATCTTCATGCCAGCATGCCTGTGGATCCTAAATTATGTGTCCAAGGCTCTCAAAGCATTCAAGGGAAAACTGTGAGTTAGTTTGAGACTTCTCAGGTAGGCAGTATTATAAAATTAGAATTACTAATAATCTGATCAGAGGCCTAATTCACTTCACATAATTTTTAATCGAAAGTAACGTGCAAATATCACAAAAACTCTTCTAGATTGTGTTATCTGACAGCAAACCTGTCAGAAGGTGTTCAGGAATCCTTAGAGTATTAGAATATTTTTTGTGTTTGTTTCAGTCTTTTAGAAATGTCTGATAAGCTCTACAAACGCCGCTATATGCCAGAAACAAAGTTGAATGTAGTAGCAATAATTTAAACACTTGTCAGAAACACACCTTAACCCCAAACACACACACACACACACACACACACACACACACACACACACACACACACACACACACACACACACATCCAGCCCTCCTCCATCTCCTTGTAATGCTCTGTCTGTCCTCCTCCACTGGAAGTCGTCCATCAGCCCCATGAGCATCCCACTGTCCTACCTTTGTATCCCTCTCCCCCCATCCCCATAGCCGAGTCCTGAGCCAGGCCCTAATGGTTTAAGCGAAGCTGTAATGATTTGTAAGGTGAGAGGCGATGGGAGGTTGCAATGAGCAAAGGAGAACCAGCAGCAGGGGCCAAACAGAGCAATCGCACCACACCCCATCACTTCATGAATCCTCAGCAGAACTGGGCTACAGCAGCTTCACCTGCCCTCGCCTGCCGGATGAGACACAGTCCAATAGAGAGAAGCGAAGGTTAATGAGAGGGATGGAAGGCTTGATCAGGGCCAGACCTCCTTCAGAGCTCCTCAGGATCCTTACTTCACACAAAATGCGAAAAACACTTTAGAGTTAAAAGATGTCTTTGACATGCCTGCGGCTGGTGCAGCAACGGGTAAAACTGTAATGCCTGGAATAATTGTATTTTACTTTATAAGAAACATTCATCCATGTTTGGTGGCACAGATCAGCCTGATTCTGCCAGGGAAAATGTGTGCAGTGAAAGTAAATGTGCATCACTCTCTCCTCAGCAGCGACCACTGAGCAAGGCACTTGCTTAGTGCTGCTGGAACAGATAGTCAATTGACTTCCCCTGTATAAATTGAGCTCACAACACAGTAAGACACATACATCCTCTATGAGAATTCCCACATAACATAACGTCCTTCCCATCTACAAACCCTTCAACGATCTTCCCACTGGGGGCCCATCATCACTCTTTGCTCCCTAGATAAACTAACAGGCGGGAGATGGGAGGTGAAGGTGCAGCACAGGCTGACTGACAGTGTTTACTTGCCCCTCTGACAGAGTGTGAGGAGGGCCGGGACGGCTGGTTGGCCAGTCCCCTCGCCAAGGGAAATGTACCATTAAGATAAGGGCTATCAATATCCCACAGGACCAGGGGATGGGAAGATAGGGACAGAGAGGTTGATGAATATAAATAACTAATCATTTAGGGTGGATGTTTTCAGGGAGGGATGACAGCATGGGTTAGCATGAGGAGGAGGTGGGGAGAAGGCTTGGCCACCTGCTCAGTTTTCTGTAGAGTTTGGTGAGGTGGCCTCCAGGATGCATGGAGAATGTTAACACATAGTTTGGTGCAAACTATCAATCTGTCTGCCCTGTCCTTGCTGGGCATCTTCGGCAGGCCTTGCCTTGTTTTTTTTATGTGGCCATCTCCTTTCAGCTCACCTTTTGGTAGGGTAAGGTAAACCTTTTGCACAGCGAGATAGTGAGTTTTAAATCATAATTTAATTTTAAAAACCTGAAATTACTGATTTTTTTGTTTAATTTATCAATTCTTGGTGCTCTTATTAATGATTATATCCACTGTCAATTAATATGTGGATTCTTTTTAGATTTGTCTATTTGTTTTCTTATAAGAAATCAGGAAATTGTGAAAAATGCCCATTACAGGGTCCGAGAGCCCAAGGTGTCACCTTCATATGCCTAGTTTACTTGACTCATAATCTGAAACACAACGATACTCATCAACAATGATATAAAACATAAAAAACAGTGCGTCATCGCATTCGAGAATCTGAAATCAGGAAAGGAGGGTTTTGAGAAGAAATTTACAATAATCAACTAATACTCACTTTGCACTGTAATTATAAACGAAAATTGCAGGTGTTCAAATATTGTGTGTATTTTGCAGGAGTGAGGAGCTGCATAACTTCCTGATAAGTGTGAGGCAGCAGTGCTGCTACCTGACGGAGACGATTCAGGATGTCATCAGCCGTTTTCCCCGCCAAGCCTCTCAGGTACATGTCGTCTATAGAGGTGCACTCGTTTAGGGTTCGCCTGTCGGAAGTTGATGCACTGGCCGCCATTTCCTGCTACTGAAACTTGTGGCCAATTCGTCAGCAGAACCACTTGTGATGTAATACATTGGTCGAATTAGTTATGCTATGTGACATGATTTAGTAACAATGTTTCAGGACTAAAGTAAGTATAATTCGTGGAGTGGAGCACGAGCTATAGTCTGAAATTATTTACCCTTTTTCATAGTTTTTGCAAAGTGAAGGCTGTATACCAGCAGTGTCCTGTGTCCTTTCCTTTCACCTGACAGGGACGACGCCCGGTGCCTAAATGCTTCCTCTCTCTGCTAACGTCTTGCTATCTCACCTGCCATGCAGCTCAATTTAGAAACTAGAACTTGGTCTGTGTCCTCTGGTCCTCGATGTAGCTTGTCTTCTCGCTAGACCCGAAGAAGGAGGCCCAGGCCGTTTGCAACCAGCTGGTCATCCAGACTAAAGACCTGCATAAGGAAGTCACCTGCCTCCACACTCTGCTGTGCCAGGTCAAAACATACACACACTTACTGAGCTCATCCTTCTGTTTCATTTTAATTTTTAAGATATCTGTGAAATTTTACCTATTGAATGAAATGGCTTAAATGCTAAAAACACAATGTATGAGTTTCCTTCCTAGAGAGACTATGGGAAATTGAAAATACTCTATATCAGTAAAGTTAAAGCTTGTTAAATGATCATATACTGTCATTTATTTTGCATCTGTCGACAATGACCCTGATGTTGATATATATCTGTGATAATCTGCAGCTGCTGATAGTATCATTCAGGTTTAACACTTTCATACTTAAAGTCAATCTAAATTCCATTCTCTGTTGACTGTTGTAAGAGCTTTCCTCTTACTACTGAGGATTAAAGCAACATGAACGTGTGTGTGTGTTAGATGTTAGTGTGAATGAATTCTGGCGAGCTCCAACAGGTATGTGCGGGAGTGCTTACATGTGTGCACCTGACTCTGTGTGGGTGTGTGTGTGTGTGTGTTTGCATTTGTATTCCAAGAGGAGAGAGTCGTTCCTGACAGGGCAGAATCCTCACAGCCCATAAGTCAGCACCACTGTGACATCGACCTGTCAGCACACAGACGATGAGGTGGAGGGATGAGGGGGCTGATGGTGAAGGCAAGGGTGGGGGTAGAGGGAAGCGAGGAGAGGACGCAGGTTGGCGGGGTGAGGGAGTTTAAGAGGAGAAAAAGGGGATGGGTAGAGGCGGGGGTACGGGAGGAGCGAAGGAGGTGTGTAAGCAGCCGATGGAGGTGAGTATGTTTATAGTGTAGGTAGATATTTGTGTGTGTGTGTTGATATGGTTGGGTTGGGTGTTGGTGGGGGGTTCCACAGTCGTGTCAGAAAAGAATTTGATGGCCAATGGAGCCCATTTGGACTCACTGGCTCCCAGCCCAGAAAGGAAGGGTCTAACACACACCATAAACACTCACAGAAAATATAACCTTATCTCTGGAAACCTGTCTGCGGAAACACACACACACTCCTGAATCACAAACAGTCTGTCACTGCATCAGCTGAAGCTCTCACGCTTCAAGCTGTGACACACACTTTAGTCAATTTTGATGCTTTTAACCTCTAAAACAAACCTGTTTTGTTGCAGTAACCTAAAGAAAATGATAAATAGTCAAATCTAAACCAGAATGGGTACTGCTGTGTGAGGTTGGATACTTCAGTTCTTGAAATCATCCCAAAAAAGCACATGCTGAAAAATGTGTTCCATTTCCAAAAATTCCAGCACTTCTCGAAGTAATCGTAGAAATGATTGATCAACAACGCATCAACCATTTGCAGAGATTTTTGTAGTTATTAAGTGGATTAGGAGACACTTAGATTTCACTGACCCTTCATCACTGGTCAGACAAGGAAGTAGTGTATTAAGCTGTGTTTGGAACATTCTCATAATATGGATCAACAGCAGAGAAGTTAATCTAAAATAAGAAAAATAGTGTTACTTTGTAGTCGTGGAGGACTAACACCTTCCTGGCACATACTACAAGAATTTTCTTGCTTGTGATGTCAGAATTCAGGAAGTTGTAGAAATCTGGGTTTGTTGCCAAACCGCAAGTTCCAAAGTCAGATTTACCAGAAGAAAGCTGAACTTGAACTTCAAACTCTCTCACATGACAGGGATTCAGTGTGACACAGTGTCAACCTCTGACTTGAGACTATGAGCAGCATTATTCCTCTGTGACTTGACCATGACCAAGACCCGACTCTGCTCTTGGCTGATGAATCCTCGAGGATTTGGCACAGGAAGTCTTAGTGACTCAGGTTTGCGAGTCACGCTATGGTGGTGCAGTGGGACCAGACGTGCCCTCATCCACCAAATGAGCTTGTCACTGTTTGATTCCCACCCAGTCGTACCTGAGCCCATATTTCCCACCCAGTTGAGGTTAAACTAGCCTGAAACTGTTTAACCAGCCAACTGCTGTAATACAGACTGGATTAAGTTAAAAAGACCTGCAATCCTTCTACATCCTCCACGAGGTCGCATTGCTCAAACCACAAGATTGTGTGTGTGTGTATTTCCACGTTCATTTGTGTGTTTCTCATGTGAAAATCTTTCTCCTCCCTCAGATGGATGAGGCCGGAGAATCCTGTCAGCCTCCTCAACCTGGTTCCCACAGCAACTGGAGGATGCGGCCCTTGACCAGAGTTGCACTTGGATTCACCTTCCTGTTGCTCCTCTACAAAGCTGCCAGTGGCAAGGTTTACCTGCAGATGTACAGGAATGTCTGTTAACACCAGATGGTTGTGTCACTTAGTTAATAAGTTCATCATGATATTTAGTTTTTGATGGCTGACGGACTGATATGTTTTAGGATAATGTTTGACAAGACAGGTTTTTTTTTGTAACGCTTCATTTTCACTTTGTTCTGACTTGTCTTTGAGTTTAGTTCTCAATTCTTAAAAAAAAAGTTATGTTTTAAGGGTTTAAGTGAAAATTCAGGTTTGTTATGAGGAACAGTTTGTTGCATATTCAAATTAAGATTGGAATCAGACAGTCATTTTGTGTTTTCACTTTCTGCAAAAATCTAATGTGAAATCTAACGGGATTTAAACATTAAATCTAAATAATGAAGCAGTTTAAAAATAAATATAAATATTTATAATTTTCAGGACTTGTTTGATCTTGATGGAAGACTTTTGAAGGAAACATGCTTATTCACTTTCTTTCACAGAGCGAGATGAAAAGATTTGAACTTTATTACAGACTCAGAGTCCAGATGAAAGACATGACATTCCTTAGAATAAATTACGTACAAAGTCACAATGAAAGAACTTGGTTTAATTGTAAGGTATGCACACATTTGTATGCAATGATCCCTGAAATGTGGTTATCGAACACTTGAAATGTGAAAAAAGCTATTTAACAGAGGCAGGATATTTGACAGTTATTTAACAATAAACTTTATTTTCTTAAATGACATCAGTGCACTGAGACTGAAAACTTAACTGGGAATTATTATAAATTGTCTAAACCCTCTTTTTCTGCATTACAATATCTATAATGCATATCTAGCTAAAAATACACTGATACCAATATCTCTGATAGGAAAACATCTGCCCACTAGCTTTAATAATGAGGTCTCCCAGCAAACAGTCATTACATTTCATTTGAAGTATGCATGAATCAAAGGTAGTACGTGTCACTTAGTAAAGTTAAGCCGGTAGATTTACTATTGGAACTTTGGAGAGAGCCAGACTGTGTCCTCCTGCTTCAGGTCTCTATGCTGAGCTAAGCTAAATGTCTCCTGACTACCAGCATTGTAATCAAGACCAGCTGAGACAGTCATGACCAAGACCTGAGTGTATAGAGGCTGAGACAAGTCGAAGAATTTGGGGGGTTGAGACGAAGTCAAGACCAAGACCAAGGCAGGGCGAGACTGAGTCAAGACCGAGGTGAGCGGAACCTGCAAACCATTGGCACTCCTAAAATTGATCTGAAAGATCCACATTTGCATGAAAACACTCAGTCGACACATGAAAATTCATCTTCATACACCTCTTTCATTGCCTTATATGTAGTATATGTGCCTGTCAATATGAACGTGTCAAAAAGCATTGTGGTGTTAAATTTTATATATTGGGGAATTTGTATTTGTTTGCTCATAGAAAAAAGTCAAACACAAAGGAGCTGAAATTAACTTAATCTTTATTCAACACTCCTTTTCCATGTTAAACCACCGTCTAACAATACTTGCAGTCATGGTCTTGAAATAAATTCCAGACTGAGTGAAAATGTGGTCGATTCATGGATGAGACAGACTTTCAAAAAGTGGTCTGAAGACAAATCTAAAGTACTACAACCCTCCTGACTACAGCTGCATACTTAAAGGTCCAGTGCGAAGAATTATCAGCATATAGTGGTGAGGTTGTAGATGACGACCAACTGAACACCCCCTCATCAAACATGGACAGCTTGGGCAGCCCTCTCTTGACTTTGGTTTGTTCATCCTGGACTGCTGTGGAAACACAGCGGTGCAACATGGAGGAGCTCCTTCTTTAGATTTCAAAGGCTTATTCTCAGCTAATGAAAAAGAACCATTCAGGGAAAGACTATCCTTAAAGGGATGGTTCGGGTTTTTTTAAGTGGGGTCATATAAAGTACATATATCTATAGTCAACCTGTTTCCTACCGTAATCACCGATCAGCGCAGCCTCAGTTTGGAGGAGTAGAGAGTCGCTCCAGCCAGACGCTCTATAACAGTTCAAGTGTACGTTGTATAGGTAAAATTCACACCGCTGTATATCGCTGTCAGACCGCGCTTTCTTTTGGCACCACATTTTCGCAACCGCAGAACCCCCGTATCCCAACGCATGAGCGCTAATGCGGAGGAATACGGAGAGTTAAGTTTCGTTTTTATCGAAAGTAAACCTCTCGTCCAGCAGCTCGGCCTCGCACTGTATTCTGCCACTCGCAGATCAGCTGTTGCCCGGTTGCGCTAGTGCGTAGGGATATGGGGGTTCTGCGGTTGAGAAAATGTAGTGCCAAAAGAAAGCATGGTTTAGGTGAGCCTTGTTTTAGGTGGTTTATTTCGCTTTTTCTCTGGACCCCGTTCACTGCAGTACAAAGCTGAGCGTCTGGCTGGAGCGGCTCTGTACTTCTACAAACTGAGGCTGCGCTGATCGGTGATTACGGTAGGAAACAGGTCGACTATAGATATGTACTTTATATGACCCCACTTCAAAAAACCCGAACTATCCCTTTAAATAAATACTACACACTGGACCTTTAAGCCACAGGCATGAGAGAGTAATTGACCTTTTCATCTAACTCTCAGAAAAAGAAGAAAAGGCTTTTCTAATGAAGTGTATTTCCAAAAATGTTGAACAGAAACGACCACATATGCTATCTTGTTGTTTTTGTTTGTTTTAATTCGGAGGTGTAACTGTTGTTTGGTTCTTATGTCTCCAACCACTTGAAGGTTCAGCCATCCCCCCAAGGTGTTCACGTTCAGTTGAGGGAGCCCTTTCAATAGGAACACAGACACAAAAAATGTTCGAGCCTTGATTGTTGTGTTGTGTTTATCAGCTCAGTCCTTTAAGTGACTCCAGCTCTGATCATGAGGTCGATTAGAGTCAGTCTCCATCTGTGATTGCCATAAACGACCAGTCTCTCTCCTCATAAAACATGTAGTGAACATCAGTGACCAGCCTTAATGCGATTGTCTATGGAAGTGACCGAATTACACCAATTAAATTGGATTTATATTACAGACTTATTACAACTACTGCTGCTGCAACAACAAAGTCGTGTTCAATGGGCCGAGGAGAGCAGAGAGAGCGCTCCAAATCTCCTTGTTGTTTTATGGTTTTCTTCCACGGGGATCATGGGAAAAAATCCAATTTGCCCATTAATCTCATCTGGTCAGGGTCTCCGGACCTCCAGATACACCCGGGCCAGATCAAAGATGGAGGAAATACCGTGTGACAGTGGTACAGATTTCCCCGAGAGACTTCAAACAGACCGTGATAGATAATCCAATTGAAATGGACACATCACCTTTAGGTGCTGGTTTGGGAGAATCGGTGCATGATTTTTCTTCCTTCGCCTCTTTTTTTTTTTTTTTTTTTTTTTTTTTTTTTTTTTTTTTTTTTTTTTTTTTTTTTTTTTTTTTTTAAACCATCATTCCTGAGTTATTAGTCGGACTGACTGTTGGTTTGTGTAAGGCTGTAAAAAAAACAATGCGTCATGCTTTGGAGATCAGAAATATTTGGTACCCGAGTGTCAGTGAGAAAGGGTGATGGATTCTCACCTTTAAGTAAATCCAAATTTTATTTCAAGTTTAGTCTATAATGATCAGAACTTTACAAAATGTTTACAAAATAAGACGAATAAAAGCCTGGCAACTTTATTTAGAAGCAGAAAGATCATGTGATGTGGGTGTAGTCTCAGGTCTCATTATTTATCACATCAGTAAATAACATGCCGGTCTCTGCAGCCAGTGACCACTGTGCAGCCATCGAAGTCTTGTGCGTAAAAGACGTGCATCCTGTGCCAAAAACAAAAAGTTCCTATCTTGTGCGCAAACGTGCAGAATGTAAGCGGGTTTGTGCGTTTTCCTGGTGACTGACAGTGGCTGAGTGTCCCCGGGCTTCTTCCCTGAACGCGTCGGTGCAGTTGGAGTGAGGAGCCCATCAGCTCGGACCACATCTCAGAGCGGCGGAGCTCCGGTCTGGACGCGGGCCAAGCCTGTCTGGTGTCAAACCAGCCTGAACAGATACTCTCAGACATCTCATTTCTTCACCTCATTCCTGAGACGGGACTCTGCCCACCCCTTGTGTAAAGCAATTTAAACCTGATAGCTCATCATCTCCACTGAAAATATTTGCCGGACTATTAGACAGCCGCTCTTTGCTTTTTCCCTCATAAGCGCTTCGCCACCGCGCAGAACCCGAGCCGGTCATGGCTTTTACGCGCAAACCTCCGAGTGTCCTGTGATGTTATATTTTTAATCCGAGCTTGATTTGGGGATACAACAAGTTTCGACTTCTCTTCTTTTTTTCATATTTTTCTTTCATCTATGGAAATGCTCCGTCCAGATCCATAAAGGACCAAAGTTTGGTTAATATGAACTTATTGCCAAGTGGAATATGTTTTTATTTATCGGTGACAATCTGCTGGCTGACGGCCGGGGTCGATGCGTCCTGGTGGTAAGTGCTGCGCACTAACGTCTTTATTTAAATGCTGTTCCTAAAGCCCACGCGCTGAATGCATGGCTCTCTTATTAAACTGGCACATTTACTGTGACGCGCAAAATGCGCTCCAATACAGTTAAATGTTTAATTCATCTTTAAACCAGACGACCTGTAAACAGGTTTTTTTATTTACTTTGAAAAACATCTGAAAAGTTAAAATTTCCTTTGAAAACAGTTTTCCTTTCGTTGATATGAAACAAAGCGAGTAAATGTCCTCCATGGTTTTCATTGCTTTTTTTTTTTTTAATCCTGAAGTTGGAGACTGAATATTTGGAGAGATAAGTTTCCAGGATAAAGTCATTCGATATAATTCAATTTCTCTGTATTTGCTGTCCTTCTCTTGAATCTTTAATGAATATTTGCAAAGGTTCTGTTTCCAAATTCCAGGCTTCATACTGCCTGTGATAGTGAGATGCTGTTTGGATGGATAATTTCCTTTCACTCCTTTTTTCATGCCTCTCTTGTCTTTAATTGCTGCAGACTGCAAGTGTTCAAATTCCCTGCCAGTCTTTCATCACCTTGTTCTGCAGGTACATGGGAGTGTGGACTTGTTAAAGTGATTTCAACACAATTCTCCAGAGAATCTTTTTGCCTTGTTGTGTCATTATCTTTCTCTCCTCTTACCTAGTTTGCATAAGTTAAATATCAAGGCACAGATTGAGTTCTTTGCAGATTTGTTGACAGAATAGGTTCAACATGTTCTTTAATTTCTGTCTCTGAGATCATTTAGAGACTCTGTTAAATCACATTCTGGACTAGATGTTTTTGTTTCTTCCTCAATTAATGATTAAAACGTTTTCTGGGATCTTCACCAGTGTCTGCTCCTCCACTCTGCAGGTACATGGGCACCCTGGGCTCCCAGGTGATGTGCGACAACATCCCTGGTCTGGTGAACAAGCAGCGCCAGCTGTGCCGCCAGCACCCGAAAGTGATGCAGGCCATCGGGGCCGGTATGAAGGACTGGATCTCAGAGTGCCAGCACCAGTTCCGCAACCACCGCTGGAACTGCAACACCACGGCCAGAGACCACAACCTGTTCGGACGCCTGTTGCTACGCAGTGAGTGGAGGGACACCTTTCTTATTTTAGCCTAAATAACGTTTAATTTTAAACTAACGGGAGTTTGAAAGCAAATTGAGAGAGAAACCTTTTTTAATTTGGAGGCTCTGAAGTTAAAACTTCATGTCCAGCAAGCATCCTGCCTGCTGAAGTGTCTCTGAGCAAGTCACTGAGCCTCTCTCAGCTCCAGGGCTGCAGTTGTAGTTAACCTCTGACCCCTCAGAGGGACAATAAGGTTTCAACTGTTAGTGGATTAGTCAATCAAAAGAAAATAAACCACAGTCAATAATTTCAGTCATTTTTCAAGCAACAGAGTCAAACATTTGCTGGTTCTAGCTTCTCAAATGTGAAAATGTTCTGCTTTTCTTTATATATTTATATTATATATATACTTTATAGCATGAAAAACAATTGTAGTGGGGGAAAAAAAGTTGGTTGGAGCCCTTTAGGACAGGCATGATAGAAATTACAGTAGTTTTCCCTGTAAACTTTTTTTTTTTTTAGTTTGTTGTAACCAAATTATCTTAATTTAATCTTTAATAGCTGCTCGACTGTCGTCCCTGTTTTTCTGTTGACATCAGACGAAAGTTACATTAAATTAAGGTTTTGAAATGCTCACTTGTTCTCCTTCTAGAGTCGTGATGAGATAAATCTGAACCTTAACTTCAGACACGTTGGTTAGTGCTGGGCAGAGCGCTGTGACACACATGATCACGCAGAGATTGAATTCCAAAGGTGCCAGCAGCGCACAATGACCTGGAAACACAAACCGGCGTACTGTTAGAAGATTTTGTTGGAGGAAAACACCAACAATCATTTGACTCATAACTTACTTCAGTAAATGTCACCAGTACTGAGGTAGCTTTGTTTATATTGCTCACCCTTGCAGTAAATGATATCAGATGCAGGGATCTTGGTAACGATATGACGACTTCAGGTGCACGACTAAGAATAGAAAGTTAGAGCGCCGATGGCCTGCAGCGGTTTACAATACGCCGGTTTGTGTTTCCAGGTCATTGTGTGCTGCTGGCACCTTTGGAATTCAATCTCTGCACGATCATGTGTGTTACAGCGCTCTGCTCTGCGCTAACCAACATGTTTGACCATATGTCTCTACTTAATGCTGACAAATCCAAACAACTGATTGGTTTTCAGAGTGTTGGGTAGATTTATTGCAACGCTGAGGCATCCTTGAAAACGGTTCCCTCGCAGATATGTTCTCTCCTTCACAGAGGTTGGATCACATTCCACGCCGCGTCTCGCTTTACAATTGTACATTTATCACGTCGACTGGTTTCTCTGTCTATGTGTTCTTATGTTGAGCCTCAGTACTTTGTTAAAGCAACTATATGACGTCTGGTATGCAGATTTAGTGCTGAAAACATTTGTCAGTGAGGAAAAAATCACCTGTAACAGTTTTGGTGACTGAGTAATCGTGTCATTAAGTCATTTTGCAAGCATTAATACAGAATAGATACTATAATAACATTTCCCACATCAGCTTCTCAGATGATAACATTTTCTCTGTTTTATATCATTATTATTGTATATCTTGGATTTTTGACTGTCGGTTGAGAAAAACAAGCAATCGGAAGACATCACGTGCGACTTTTGGAGAGTTAAATGTTCTTTTTTTTTTTTTATCTCACATTTTATGAAAGCGGCGATTAATCAGTGCGAATGGGAAAATACAGATTTTAAAGAAACAAAAGTGACAAGTTGCAGGTTTATACAAAAATACAAAAGGTGTACACAGGTTTTGATTCAGTTTCATCATAATGATGTTTATGTTAGATCCACTTCAGCTACCGTCTCAGTAAGGAAGTTACTCTCCACTCAGCTCGTTCAAATGAGGAATGGAAGAAATTTTGACTTTTTCCAAATAAAAGTAATCCCACCACTTTCAAGATCCACGTCGGGTCATTAACTCTGTTTATCTTACGGGATCATTTGCAGAAGAAGTCACTTGATTTATGGAGATTTTCAAAGTCAAGAGAAGACACGGTCACATATTTTTTTGGGGGGGGAGGGTTGTCGTGGACAATAAACGTTACAAAGAGGATGACAAATGCCTCCTCCCATGCACTAATTAGTTGTTGCAATTAGCAGCATCAGAGACTGAAATGAAAAGCAGCCTGCTGCTGCCAGTGACAGATGTGAGGTCTGGACAGAAGCATCCTGTCAAATTAAACGTGTCACTGTGCATCTCAGCAGCTAAAGTCAGTCTGTTACTCCTGTGAGGACGTGTTATAACAAGCCATAATCTTTTTTTTATTGCTTCTGGAGGATCACCAGGACCCGGCGGCCTGATGTTCCTCTCCCATGCCCTGAGATTTAACCTGCGAGGCGGATCCTTCGACTTAGTCCGTTTCATGTCGGGGCCTCTAATCAGCCGTGTGGTATTTGGACCTCCCAGCCGGGCCCCGGCCGTGTCACACAGCATTATCATGGCACATCGGGGCCCCGTCAGAAGCTCCTTATTGTCAATGTCAGCAGGCTAATTTCAAACAATTACACAGGAGTTTTTCCCTCAGTGGTGTCGTGTTCTTTCAGCGTTCTCCTCATTAACCTCGTTAGGCACGCTCAACTTAGCTGCTGGACTTATACGCACACACTGATCACTGTATCTGTAGTGTGCGTTTGCCAAGGCAGAGTGTCATCTGTAGTTTTTAAATACTAGTGTTAATACAACACCCGAGTTTCAAAAAAACATTTTAAAAAAGAACAGACATTATTTACAAAGTCCGAAGAAACAACAGGGCTGACGTTGATGTCAAATACAGCTTTGTACTGTGTTGAAGAGATGTCTACAGAAGTTAGCATGCTAACCAGTTAGCCCACCCTGTCTCTACTTTATTCTGACAAGAGGCAATAGTCCGATAGCCCTCGTAGTTGCAGTAATAAATTCACAAAATAAACTCAGAAAATATCAAGAAAGTGAAATACTCTCACTTCTGTTTTCCTCTTTAACAGAAAAACACAACCACACACTGTCTGAATTCAAGTTTATCTCTTTTACCGAACTAACATGAGTTTAATTGCCCACTTACGTTATCCTGAAACACACTCGCCATTGACTAACTAAATAACTTGACAACACAGTCTTGATTTGTCTTTCCACAGTCACCTATGGTTTGGTCAAAATAAATCAATTCACACTGATTTTCCCGTCCCTGCCGTGTCCTCACAGTCATAGTCTTGTCAGAGCTGCTGTGCAGCACCTCCATACTGCATCTGCTGTAGTAAAACTGATCTCAGTTGGTCTTTGAGGCTGAGTTTTATCCCTAGTTTTGAGTTTAGTCGTGTTGAATCTCACGTAAGGCAGGTGACTCCCCCTATGATCTGAGTTCCAAGCCCAGACAAAGTGTTTGTCCACTGGCCTCACGGCTAACTGAGCTGATTAGCTAACAGTAGCTAGCTACAGCCAAGGATAGTGAGCAAAGAGCAGCAGTTGTTACTCTGGTGATATGCTGCCCCCCATGTTTCCAGAGCAACCTTCAATTTCTGGCTTTATTTTACAAATGACACCATAAATAATTGTTTTTTAAAATCATAAATGGTTTTATTGATTAAACGCCGTCAAAAATGTTCTAAACATCTCAAAAATCCACTTCTTCTGTGTATATGTGTGTGTGTGTGTGTGTGTGCGCGTGTGCGTGTGTGTCATAACTCCTTTGCAGAAGTTAGTCACACACAGAAACACACACACACACACACACACACACACACACACACACACACACACCCTTGTCTTTCAGCCTTTGATGTCTCTGATCTCTCATCAGTTACAAGTGGAGGGAGATCAGGGTTCTCTATCAGGGCATTGCTGGTAAACGTTTGCTGTTTGTCCGTGTTGGAGGTAGATGAAGCGTTTTTCATTTCATGCCCTGCATGAAATAAAAGCTCCGAGCAGACAACAACAAACATCGGTCATACAGGTAGCAGCGGTGGCCAAACATTTGAAGGATCTCTCTGTTTGTCATGGCTCAATTGTGCCGTCAGCCAGCCTGTATCGGGAAGCGCCAGATCCAAGATCAATGAGAGATAAAACCTTTATGTTTGATTTGCATCTCACATCAGTGGAGTTTATTGATGTAGAGAAGCGTACCAGTAACTCTGCTGATCCTTTTCGGCCTCCAGTATTTGGACAGAGAATATGGTGTCAGGGTTCTGACCTCGGTGTGTAGCTCTGTATGTTTTTTAGCCAAACACGACATGGCTCGAGGGGATTCAGTCCGGACTGAAGCACCTCAGTGTTGAATGGATTGCCATGAAATGATTTTGTATATTCATAATCTGGGATATTCATGGTGCCCCAGAGGATGACTTGGGTGATCCTCTGACCTTTTCTGCAGGGCCATCATGGGGTTCACGCTTGTGGTTTCGACTGAAATATCTCAGGAACTATTAAATTGATTGCCAAAAAAAAACAAAACCTTGTTCTCATAGATTCAGGACTTGTTATAACAGTTAGCCTGTTACATTTTTAAAAAACATTTTTAGAGATAAAGTAAAAATATGTTTCCCACTTTGAACATCAAGGTGAATAAATCAGATCCTGTGCATGACATAAAAAAAAACAAATTATCTAAGAAGGACATTTCTTTCGTTAAAGATGTTTGCTTTCTGTTTACACTATTTCCTCCTCTCCCTTCAGGCAGCCGCGAGGTGGCCTTCATGTACGCAATTTCCTCAGCTGGCGTGGTTTACACGTTGGCGCGTGCCTGCAGCCAAGGCGAGCTGGACTCCTGCTCCTGTGATCCCACCAAGAAGGGCTCATCGCGGGACGCCAAGGGCTCTTTTAACTGGGGCGGCTGCAGTGACCACGTGGAGCACGCCATGCGCTTCAGCCAGGCCTTTGTGGACGCCAAAGAGAGGAAGGAGAGGGACGCCCGAGCGCTCATGAACTTGCACAACAACAGAGCCGGCAGGAAGGTCGGAAATATGGGCATTTTATAGTGAAAAACTAGTTTGGTTTTAGAATTATGCAAGCAGGGGTTAGGTGACAGATTGACAAATCATATGCAGGATGTGTGACTGGTTTTGTCTCCTTGCCAGGCGGTGAAGCGCTTCATGACTCTGGAGTGCAAATGTCACGGCGTCAGCGGCTCGTGCAGCGTCCGGACCTGCTGGCTGGCCATGTCCGACTTCAGGCGCACTGGCGACCACCTTCGCAAGAGGTACAACGGCGCCGCGCAGGTGGCCGTCAACCAGTATGGCACTGGTTTCACTGCTGCGCACACACACTTCAAACGGCCCAGCAAGAACGACCTGGTGTACTTTGAGGACTCGCCAGACTACTGCATACGGGACCACAAGTCAGGTAAGCACCCTCTTTTTTCTGTTGGTTCTTAAACCCTCTTCAGAGTGCTCTCATACCACATTGAGAGTTGGAGATGATGACTGAATCTGACTGTAGATGAATCAGATTACAATTGTTTCCAGATACGCTCAACTCTCCAGCACTGATTTGGTCATTTGCAAAATAAAAAATAAATGTTCAGATTTATAAAAGGCAATATTTAGTTGTTGGAAATTACTTGTTAAAATGTTTATTTTTCATTCAGAGACTCTTGAAACGGTTTTATTCAGCCAAAACGTGTATAAAATGTTTTTTTGGTTTTTTTTCTGTGCCACAAGGGGCATGCTCACCTCTGAAGCAGCCCAGTGAAGACAGACTCAGAAGTACACTTTAAAATGAGGGAATAAAAACAAGCCTAATTTGATGTTGCTCCTGTTTGTCAGAGGATGTTTTCTTACAGTTGAACCTTCATTGTCTTTGAGCAGTTATGGTGGGCGCTAGCATGTTTTTCAGCTCTCAGTGAATGTCATCATGACACATCTCCAGTGATGGAACAGCGACTCTGCAGATTTTTCTAGATCACACCAGTTGGCACTTTTGTTTTACAGTGTAATGATGGAGGCTGTGGTTTCAGTTCGTAATGACAGTTTGTCTGCAGCAGTTTTTCTTTCTGTCCTGCAGAGTTGATGAGTCCTTGTTATTGGTATTGGTTGTTATAGTGTTGACATGTGTGTCAAAATCCCAGCTGCTGTTCAACACCTGGATTGTAGTTGTTTGGTTTCGTCTCATTCAGACTTTCTGTATTTTTCAAATGAACTGAAGTCGAACATAACATCATTTTCTGCATCACTCAGGTGTGACAGAACTATTGACCCGAGCATTTTCTTTTGCTCGGATTAAAACAGAAAAACACACACCTGACTGTGTCTGTAGTTCTGCAGGATTTTTCTGTGAATTGATTACATTAACACACACAAAAATTCTGACGTTTCAACCTGAGGTTTTAGTTTTTCATACTTTACCTCCAGTATTTATACCCAGACAGGTAATCTGTTCAAGAAATGTGTGTCTGAGTAAAATCTGTGTTTATGTGTGTGTGGCTCGGAACAGGACAGTGAGAGGGTGTGAGAAGGAAAATGTTTGTGTATGAAAACCGTGTGAGAGAAAGAGAAGAGTGTGTGTGTGTGTGTGTGTGTGTGTGTGTGTGTGTGTGTGTGTGTGTGTGTGTGTGTGTTCCAGTCGGAGGTGGATGCCTGTCAGGCAGCAGATGATCCGTGGCGATCGGGTGTCGGCCAGTTTAAGACCCATTACACACTTCTGTAGGCTGAAACCTAAGAGCACCACAGATCACTATAAATCACCAGCGCTGCAAACACACACACACGCCGGAGGGCACGATTGGCCTGCAAAGAGAGGCATATTTCAGGGGCAGGTTGGATCATACAACATAACACAACACTTCTTGAGTTTGGAGGAGTTTGTGTTTGGTGTCTAAGTGAGGCGCCTTTCTCCTGTTAGGTGTTATTTCTTGAAAAATGCACTTTAGAGTGTTGGTTGATGTGAACACGCTCTCCTTATTTTTGTTTCCCCTGTGTTGCATTGTGGGTAACCAATCATTGGCCCAACTTGAAACAAAAACAGGCATGAGTGTGACTGAGCTGCAGATTTTTGCACGTAAGATATGTTTCTCAGGAAAGGAAACTTTGGGCGATGTGGAGATCCAAACTTTGTCGTGTCTTCTGTGCGCTGTAGTCGATGTTCTCAGGCTCCGTCATGGTGTTTTAGGTGCCAAGACAGTTTTATGACCTTAAAGAAGCATGAAGAATGGTCCGAAGTATGGTTTTAATTTAGAGGGCAGGGCTGTTTGATGTGTGGAGATAAAAGCTGCGAGCGCGTAGTCGTGTCTCTGAGCATGAAGGTGTCATTAAATAAGTTCCGCCGTTGATTTATCTGTTGGTATTTTGCTTTTGGACGGTTTAGAGACAGGAAACATGGAGGGAGGAGGAGGATTGCAATCATAGACTGTATAAATTGTGGACGGGGGCTTCCTCTTCTGAACAGTGGAGCAAATTACAGCTCAGGCCACATTTTTACGCCCAAACCCGACCTGATCTCGTCTTCCAAAAAGTTAGATTTTCTCTCTTTGCCCGCGGCTGATCCTGACTATTTAATCGCCAGGCAGGTGCTGTCAGATGCAGCTGATTTGCGACTTATAGATCCCAGTTGCGTAAGTTACAAATAGGACCCTTACAACCTGCGAGGTTGAGCAAGGGTTTCATGCTCAACATCTTTTATGAATCGAAAGTAAGCACACCATCAGAAATGATGATGAAGATAAAGTTCAAGAACAAATCAAAGAACATTATCATAGATGAGGCCGATGCAGCGGCTGCAGTCTTTCTAATGGCCGGCAGGAGGACGTCCCACTGGATTTAGAAAAGAAGTCCGATTGTATGTAAACTCATTAGGTCAGTTACAGCCTGGCTACCTTGTCATTGGCAATTTGCTGACTCGGCATGCCCTCAGGTTCTCAGTCAGATCCAATCAGGACATCTTCCCCAGCGCCACCGTCTCCTCCAAATATCATCACTTCTGTTTTCAAACCACCAAGTAGTCTGTGGTCTGTTCATATTCCATCAGCACTGGCTTGTTTTACAGTTTGATCAAAGTTCTTTCAGTATCCATTTTCACAAGACATGAACACTTCTGCTTCCTGGTTTGTAGTCGAAACGCTCCTCATTCTATCAGAGAGAGACAGAGAGCGCCAACTCTTTCTCTCTCGCAGTCAGACTTTGATGTTTGCATTTTGCATCACTCAGCCGTTCAGCCAAAAGTGAGGGGCTCTGATTGAAGACACAGTGGAGAGAAGTTTAGCTCCTGCTTCAGTTTTACAATTAATTCACGTGATAGCTACGTTATGAACTGTTTTGAGCTGTCAAACATTTGATAGACCTGCAAGTTTATGAGAGAGTGTGACAGACATGTTTTCTTAATTTTCCGACGTTTTATAGACCAAACAATGAATCATTTTAATGAGAAGATAATCTGCAGGTTAACTGACAATGGAAAGAATCATCAGCTGCGTCCCAACAGTCTGATCATGGCCTCATTGTGCTGCTGAAATCATCATCCTGATGGACCTCTGGCCCCCTTTTGGGAACAAGTAGAGGGTTCACAGCAGACATGAGGGCTTTATGTGCTGTGTGCATGTAAGCAGGGTGAGGTAACACACACACACACACACACTCTCTGTTGGCCCCGGGCCTCTCATGAGAACTTAACTCGCTCGCTCTCTGAAGACTGTCTCCTCTGGGACACACACAGAGTCAGGCATGTCAACTCGCTCTCAATCCTGACATGTACTGTACATCGAAATCTCTCCCTCTCTTTTAGACACACACTTACACACACCAACACAAACATGACGCACAATCACTCTTGAAACACACACTTTGAGTTATTCGCTCTTGTTCTTTCTCACATCTCACACACACACACACACACACGCTGGAAAACCTCTGAAAGACATGCAAACTTACCCTCAATCATTCTGGAAACACACACACACACCGAATCCTTTCTCACAGACAGATGGACACACACACACACACAGGCTCGGAGCCCACAGAGATAGTGAGACGGCCCCTCTGTGCCTCTTTAAAGTGTGAAATCAATTTCCCTCGGCCCCGGCGAGGCTCAGGTGCTAAACTCATCTCTCGGCGCCCCCTCATCTTAATTCAATAAGCAGACGCAGGGAGAGCGAAGGCTGTGAGGAAGACTCCGGCCGTGATGTCATCTCTAGCGGGGCAGCATACCGCGGATGACGGGCGGGCACGCTGCCAGAGAGGGGCGGGGCTTCGGGTCATGCCCAGACATATTACCTGGTGAGGGAACGGTGCAGACACTGGCCGCACTCGCAGAGCGGAGCAGAATGTAAACACGAGCAAATTCCAGAACAATGTTCGAGATGGTACTTGAAGCCAGTGCATCATTTTTTCTGAACCTTTATTTATACAGGAGACACACATGTTCTTCTTCAGTAACACTTCACAGTCAGACAGGAGCAGTCAGTCACACCTGCACAGTGCAGCCAAAGTCCTCTGCTGGGTGAACATCTGCACCGCAGCAGCTGCACGGCGGGTTTGATCCCAGTTTTTAAGATTAAAATTCAAACATATTCAAGATTATCACAACATTTGAAAAGACTGCAGTCAGTGATGCTTTTTTAATTTTACAGGGCTTCAGATGTTTCATTCATCAGTTGAGATTGTCAGTCGATTTTTTTTTTTTTTTTTTTAAGAATCTATGCAATGTCGAATTACAGAATTTTTTCAAATTAATTAGCACCAACAAATTCACCAACAAAATGTACAATTCAAAACACTCCAGTGGGTCAAAAAGTTGTACAAAAAGATAGAAGGAATCAAATATAAAAAACAAAAACAGATTTAAATTATTGTCACGTAATTTAAAGTTTTACAAGGTTACAGGTTTTAACAGCTTTTTTGTTAGCGCATTCGGATATCGGAAAACATGTATTGTTTGATATTGCGGTGAAAAAGAATTTCCACCTCAGACAACGAAGTCAGTTCCAAAACGTTGGCTTTTGTTTGGCAAAACCCAAAGATATTTAATTTACAACAATATTTTTTTTTTTTTTTTTAGAGAAGCAAATCCTTTAATGTGAAAGGTTGGAACCAGAAGATTGTTTTGCATTTCACATTGATAAATGTTTAAGATTATTGTTGATTAAGATGTCGCTGTGGCTGAAGGGATTTAGGACTCTGACCATGTCATAATAATAATTATAATACAAACATCTTTAATTATAATAATAATAAGAATTTGATCATTTCATGTTGATCAACTAATTGGACACTAAGATGATCAAATGGCTGAAAAGTGTCATTTGAACACAGTGTGTGTTTGTCTGAAGCTGCTGGCTGTAGTTGTGTTTTCTGCTGCAGTCTGTGAACTCTGCAGCACCTTCGTCTCTGTGAGGTGATGTAACAGGCAGAAAAGATGCCGTTGGATTGTTGTGATTTTAATGAGGTGCGGTCCGTTTGTGATGAGCGCGATGCTGTCAGCATTATCCCGTAGTGTATGTAAGAGCTGTGCTGACGCAGGGTGTGATCGCTGCTCTTTATAGACTTCTCAGATGTGCTGTGCTGGTAGGCAGAGGAGTGAAGTTCACAGAGGTCAGATATACAAAGGAGTGGGAAAGAAAGCCGATGATGACTTTGCACAACAATCAGAGTACAAATACTTCATTCCTGTACTTCAGGAGATTTTTCTGACATTTTTGTTTTTTTTCTGTGTGTGGAACCAAGTGAGAATTATCCAAAATGTGACGGTTTGATCCTGGAAATGAGACTCAACAATCAACTGTCTTTGTGGTGCGTTTAGGAACAGCTGGGACAAATCGCACTGATTCAATCTTTCAGTTATATTTTATTAATATGATATGAACTTAAGTTAGCTTTGCACATAAATGGCCGGTAGACTTGCCTGTTGAAAAATGCAGTATTTATCTTGACACAACTAATTTAAATTTGATGCACAGCGTATGTGGGCCTGATATTGGAAAACTGGAAGGTGTGTGTGTGTGTGTGGGCCGGTGAAGGGCGACATTCAGGAGAATGTGTACATGATCAGTGTGGCCAATCTGAGGAGATAGTGCTGTGTGTGTGTGTGTGTGTGTGTGTGTGTGTGTGTGTGTGTGTGTGTGTGTGTGTGTGTGAGCAGTGGATGTCTCCTGTAAAATGAAGAGCTGATGAAGAGTGGGAGTGCAGGCTGACGACGGCTCCTATCATCAATCTCTCATCTCCCCTCCGTCTCGCGTTCATCATCTTACTCGCCCCCTCCGTCTCCCCTGCACCACACTGCCAGAATTATACCATGCTCTCATTGGCTCTCCATTACCGGTAAAACTTCTCGGATTGGCTAATGAACCCGCCAAGTCTTGATTCCACACTGGACCAGCTTTGTTAAGGGGGATTGTTCCTTCAAGACGTCCAAGTGATTTCCCATGATGCTTCTCACCTTTTTAGCCTGGAATAATTTTGAGTGTAGGTGTCAAACAGGAAATCTCATGTTGGAGCGAAACTACTGAAATGTGTTTTTGCATTTAGTGGAGAAATCTGATGTTGTTTCAGTGGGAAATGAAAAACCTACAGCTGCAATAAAAAACTGATTTAACCTCGAGCAGAAGTGAAGTTCAGCTCATCGTTCGCTCCATTCTGGGAACAATGTTAGAGAAGAAAAGTTTAAACCTGCATTAAATTAGATTTTCTCTCTCATGTGGAAGAAAGTGAACAAAGTTTCTTGTGTGCGAGGCTCATCGTACATTGTTAAGACTGTTTTTACTACATTGAATAGACATTTAAAACAATCTGTGGGTCCTGTGATGTGCAGCGTTTCCAAAAAAGTTTCAACTAAATCCAGCACCCCCAGGCTTAAAGTTCTTGGTGATGCTTATACGTAATGTATATTATTATTGCTCGTCACCTTTAAACAATACAAACTGTAAATGTGATTATATAATATCACAGAACACCCTCTCTCTCTCTCTCTCACTCTCACTCTCTCTGTCTTCAGGGTCGATGGGGACGGGAGGGCGGGTCTGTAACCGGACGTCTCGCGGCATCGACGGCTGTGAGGTGATGTGCTGCGGTCGAGGCTACGATACGTCGCGGGTCAGCCGGACCACCAAGTGCGAGTGCAAGTTCCATTGGTGCTGCGCCGTGCACTGCCAAGACTGCCACCAGCAGGTGGACGTGCACACCTGCAAGGGCCAGACGTGACCGGACGCTACTGGCCGACCGCTCACCACATGGACGGGGACTGCATATTTTCCAGGACGTTCTCCATCGTCGGTGCTCAGCCTTCATTTCACTGCCCAGAGATCAGCAATCAGTCATAGTAGATAGTCTGCTTAAGTATATGTAGGCGGCGCTCTGTCTTTGCTGCTCATGCTAGAAACTAATCTCCGAATCACTTCAGTCTGCTGGAAGATGTTGCCTTCAAAGACTCCAGGCTTCAGAGCAGAACATTGAATAGCTTTCATCAGCATGTTATAGGTTAAGAAAGTAGTGAGCTGTACCTTTATTTAAATGATATATCAAGCAACACAAACCTGTTCACACTGCAGCGACTCTCTACATCCAAACCTGGTCCTCAGAGACTGACACAGCTCTCATTTTGTGGAACTGACATCTAATGTTTAAACATTTCATCATTTGGAAAGCTTCTGATTCGCCACACTGGGCTCCTGCTACACACTCACTACACTGCGCTACCTACAGGCAACCTACAGTAACCGTAACAGTCTAGACCTGCAAGTTCTAGCCACATGCTGTACAGGGATATCAGCATATAGCTTCCACAGTCTCAACACTCCTTTCACCTGCAGTCAATGTTGGTCACAGACGGAACCTTTCATAGCTTCAGTTTTGTTTGTTGTGGTTTTACAACTAACATGAAGACCTACTCCAGTGTCGAGCTGTAATTATTGACTGCATGAGATGAATGATACAGCCTCATAACGAAAAAAAAAAGATGGAAAACCTTAGTGTTAAAATTACAGCAGGAGGGCTTTCCTTCATATCTGCAGCTGTTTTTGAGAGGTGGGATCTGCAAATGAACACAGTAAAGAACAAAGAAGATGACGACACATTTTAAACTTTGCATTTGAGGACGAGCTTCTCCTGTTGCAAAGTATACTTAAAAAAAAAAAAAAATATTCTGTGGATGTAAACACACTCAGTCACTGTTAACTTGAGTCTAAATCCACCCAGCACACCAACAGACACGTTGTTAGTCTGAGTTCGAAGGAAAACTGCAGCCTGAAGAAGCCGTCTGCACACACACATCCACAACCTGCTGTCATGTTCACCAGAGGTGCTAATCATCCATCATTTCTTCTCATTTCACTGTATTTATTTACTCTCCAGTGTCTTTGTGAAGTCCTGACTGAACAGGTCACGGAGTCTGTAACTCACCTGCTCACCTGAGATGACAGATAGAACCGGCGAAACTACATCACACTCTGTGTCCATGTTTAAATATGACAAAGGGTCGACATACTCGTTCCAAATCTCTCAGCAAAACAGTTAAACCAGACAGGCCTTTGTTTGTTTGTTTATGTAAATATGTGGTTGTGTAAATTAAAATCAGATGTATAGCGTAAGGAACCATTACCTGTAATCAGTACACACTGTTTAACCAATAAACACTCACTTCCTCAGAGCTGTCAGATAAGTGATATTCCTGCTTTGTTTGTTTTTTTTTATCATTCTAATCAATGATAATAAACTTGGTAGACAGAACTAAATGCAGAGTTTGCTACATGGATGTCGAATCTGCTTGTGCTTCCTGTTGGATTTGTCCAGTGGTGTCCTTAATTCTCAGCAATTAAATCAGCGTGGAACGTTTTATTATCAATCTATGAAGACCTCTCCAACCACACTGTTTTACACGTCTGGATGTGTTTATTCTTCTGGCCAGGGAGCTTTTGTTTTCTGTTGATCTGTGTGGCATGGAAATCAAGTGAACAGACAGTTGAAACTTCAGTGAGCATCTATTTTTCATTCATTTGTTGAAATGACATCATTCTTTGGTGATGTAGTTTAAGATTCATTTAGAAAGTCTGACAACCTCACAACAACAATGCAGACTGTGTGCTCACACAAGTTCCAGAGGGTTCGCTAAAAGGTTTTCATATAATAACTAAGAAAAACATGTTCAAACTCCTTAAACATTATTACCTTTGATGAAAGTATACATGTGTTGTAGAAAATGGGTGCCGCTGCGCCTTTAAATGTCATGTTTGTGTCTCAAATACAGAATCAAAGTAAAGATCACTGTCGTCCCTCAGGATTACTTTAGATCAAAGCACCTGGTGGCTGCAGGTGAAACTCTACCTGTGGAGTGAGACGTTAGTTTGTTGACAAAAACACACATCAGAAGATCAGAGAAGAAACCTGCCCGTCAGCCCATCAGCCGCGTCATGTTTGGCTGAGTTAAACTGCAGCGCTGCACCTTTGTGCCGTTGAACAGCGCGTGAATCAAAATGGCGGGAAGAAGCTGGATTGCAGCAATACACAAAAAGTCCTTTATTGTATTTTTTTGTCTTCTCACTTTTTTTAATGATGGCAACTGATCACCTCTTTTTGTACAACAAAAGAACAGCTTTAAATGATTGAAAACCCAAAAAATGCAAACATATCAAATAAAGTCAAAACCAATTCTGGATTCCGTTGTTTTGCCTCCTTTGTCCTGCGCCTCCTCCTGTCCTCGTCTGTTCTCAGTTTGGTTTGAACTCTTGGCACAAATGTGTGTCAGTCCAGTCCAACGCAGAGTTCTGGGTTTCAGTTCAGCTGTTTCTGTCTGGATGGAGGTCGGCTCCTGGTCCTGGGTCTGATTCTGTGTCTGGTCCGGTTCGGTCGAGGTCAGATGCGGGTGAGTTGGTGCCAGAGGCTGGACGGCAGGATGCTCTCCACCTTCTCCATGATGAAGTTCAGAGGAGCAAACAGCGTGCTGAGGAACTACAGGGGAGGAGAGAACAGCAGTCACACAAACGGTAATGAGCCAGACGTCAGCACGAGCACGAGTTCATTCTTGACTCAGGAAAAAGTTGCTACATGATTATCTTAACTTAAGGTCCACTTTCAAGCTTCCTTTTTGTTTGGTTTCTTGTTGTTTTTTTTCCGAAACAACCTACGCCCTTCACCAGACTAAAGGAAGACCATGAAGAGAACAGCCAGCTGATTGAGATCTGACACAGTTGAAAGCTCAGGAAAAAGTCTAGTAAAGGACCAAAGTTGGGACTGTTCTGTCACAAATCAATTGTTGATTGATTCTCTGTCAATCGTGTTAAAACTACAGATGGGGTTAGGAGGTTCAGCTCCTTTCTGAACACATGGATAAAGGAATTAATGAGCTCAGGTACCCTTAAACAATAAAACTGCCAATGATTTCATTCTGTATTTAATGATGTTTCACACAGCGTCCCCACGTCTTTGGATTCAGGGTTGTAGATGGTTTAATAATGTAACAATAAAACTGAGCATACTGCACTGTTTTCCAATTGTTTCCATTAAAACTACATTTCCACTTCATGCCTGACTGCGGCAGCCCTGCCTACAAGAGAGAGAGAGAGAGAGAGAGCCAGTCGTTGCCACTCCCGTCCTCAGGTGTGTTTTGGCAACAGGAGGAGGGGGTGAAGGGGGGGGGGGGGGGG
>CAEMYA010000008.1:4557706-4569297 GCA_903131615.1 Diplodus sargus
AGCGCCCCCTCTACCCTTTTCCAGTGCTGCAGGTGGAAAAAGGCGTAGGCGATGGCCTCGCTGTCGCCTCTCTTCAGGATGTGTTCTGGAGGAAGAATCAGACTCTTCATCTCCAGCAGATACTGACGAGAAGAAGAGAGGGAACAAAGACAGACGATGAGCAGGATTAACTGATGGCGTTCAAGCTGACTGTGACATTAATAATAAATAAAGTACAGCTGAGTGTGTAAACTCTCAAATACAGACAACACAGCAGGTCTGTAGTATTACAGGTACGGAGTCTTACTTTGGGGACATGAGGGTTGAACTCCACCGCTCTGTGGATGGCTTCTACTGCGTTCATCTCTGCTGTGCTCAGCCCTCGCCTGGAGGCTGCCTCTGGAGAGAATCTACACACACACACACACGTCAGCAATATGACTCGGGATTGCAAAGCACTATACGATCAAAGTGTTTTTGAAATGAAAATGACTCCCATGATGCTGAATAAAGATGTTGAAATCCAGGCTGCTCACGTGTCACGACCTAGCTGCTCTGTGCAATAACATCACATAAATCCCTCATATACAGAAGAAAAAGATCAAGTGAGGGAACACTTGAGCACACTTAGATTAACATGCGTGTGAGGGAGAGAGCAGGAGCACACTCCAGTACATCACCCACAGTGCACTGTTTTTGTTTGCTTAAGTGTGTTTTTTTGTGTGTGTGTGTGTGTGTGTGAGATAATAGAGTGCTGCAGGGATGAGTAGTTAGCACCGTCCTGTTATCCTGAACAAAAAGTCAAATTAATTTCTGAATTGGATTTTGGATTATTGTAGAAAATAACCTCCATGGCAAACCCCAAGGTTTTGACACCTACATGTTTTGTTCAGCAGGATAATCCTCAGCAGATGAACAACACTTTTATGGATTTTGAAGCGTAAATTAAATTGCCAGAAGTAAAAAGCTAACATTAAGCTATACGATGTAGTTTGTAGTTGGATGACTTCAATGTCACCACCACCAAATTGCCTACCACCCTACAATATACACATTTGGATCAAATATGATCAATCTACAAGTTAGAAAGTTAGAGTGACAATAGTTTGCAGCTAAAGTCGGCCTGTAAAGACTGAGTTGATGCATTTCTGTCTCATTAGAGTTTTAGCATCCATGATGTTGTAGCATCCTCCTTTCTAGAGACATGGAGTATTAAGTGTTTGCATGTCATAGCACAAAATATAAAAATCTATAAAGCTTGTGGTAACCAAAGACCAAAGACAGCCATTTACCCACAATTCCATACGAGTTAACCAGAAGAAAAAATGGTTTCTTATTTCCAGGTGTTAAACTTATTCCTGTAGCACTCTATGGATTCAATGAACCGAAAAGGCATATAATAGAAAGGCTTTAAAACCAAATCAAGGACGTTGATGCAGTAAAACGTTAAATGTATTTTCTTTGTACTGTTTTCAGTTGAGCATATGTCAAAAAGGATCAGCAAATAAATACATTCTGTTTCATTTATGTTTTACAGTGACCCAGCTTTATTGGAATCAGGGTTGCACGTATACTAAATGGGCACATAGGAATTAAAAAACTGTCTCTTTCTTTGTTTTGATCTTTGCACCATCAGTATGACTGTACATGAACAGAAACACACTTCTCACAATACTGATCAACCCTGAGGGCAGCCCTGTACCAGAGAGCACAATCACTGCTAACCCACAGTTACTACAGCATGGTTTGGTCCTATTCTCTGGCTCACACTAACCAGGTCCCCCGGGCTATTTTCAGCTCTATTTTAACCTCTTAAATAGCAGAGCAGGTATGTGGAGCCCACGGCCCGTATGAGCTTTGTAACCGGAGAAAAGAGATACTCACTTGTCCGATACCGCCCTGGCTTTGAGCAAAGCTGCTGTGTAGCATATTGTTGCAGATTTGGGTAAGCTAATATCTGTGGAGGAGACACAAAGCAGAGAGAGGGGAGGGGGTGTTTAGTGAACATAGATAAAGTTTGGAATTACAGGTAATAGCTATGAGGGGGCGGGGGGCTGCGTTTCATAACCCTGCAGATGCCTGGAGAGGTTTGTGAGTGAAAATGATGAGTTTGGGTTTCAAAGCTTTGGGGCTGTTTTGTTATCAAGTCTTATTTTTTACTCAAACAGTTAGGTGTGAATTGGCTTTTTTCAATGATGCTACCTGTACACTTGACACAGCTCTAAGATAAATGAACAAAAAGATCATGTTATCTGTTTGTGTGTAATGACACCTGCTGTATACAATACATCCTGAAGGATCTACGGTGTATATCCACATGTGGGTTGGTATTAGGGCTGCAAATAACAACTGCACTTTTGATTAGTCAGAAAATTGAGAAATAGGCACATCAACCAACAGTACAAAACCCAAAGATAAGGCTTACTATCACACATGAAAGCAGAAAACTGAAAATGTTTGGCATTTAATTTTGAAAAATTACTTAAAAATGTATTTATTATGAAAATAGTTTGATTAATTTCCTGCCAGTTAACGGACTGAGTTATATAAAAATTGTTTCAGTTTTAGTTGATACACAGAGTTTTCAGGATATATAAAGACAATGTTAACACACAAAGCTAAATAGTTTCACACTATTGGTTATGTTGGCTGGGTTCATGTTTTGGTTAAAGTCATCTTAAGTCAGCAAGTGTCATGTCAGTTTTACACACAGCCTTTCAAAGAATGTCTAAGTTTCTGATTACTACACATTCATAAAAAGTGCATTTTGATTACTAAAAGTTAATACATAAATATAGAAAATAGCATCGCTCATCTTTATTGAGTACACGCTCAAAAGTAAATTTCAGTTCTACTTACTTGAAAGTTAAATATCTCACATTTTTGGAGCTGTAGAGGACCTAATAACAGGATTTTTCTCAGGAGGACAATAACTTCTGCTTTCATGAACACTAGACTGGCACCAGGATCAATTTATATTCTAATGAGATAAATGTACACATAATCACTCAGCAGAGTGGCCTTAATATTTAATTACTCATTAAGTAATTGTAAAGTACCACTTTGTCCCTGCAATCATTAGCAGTGAGAGGGGGCTCTGGTAGAAATAGCTTTTGATTTGATTGTGTATGACGATATCAATATCTAACATAAAAGCGTACGCGTGTGTGTGTGTGTGGGCGCGCGCTCGTCATGTCTCACCGTCATATTTGGCCAAAACGGCCTGGACGTCAGCGTAGTTCTGGAGCTCTAGTAGCGACTCCAGCAGGTTCTCGTGGATGTTGAACATACTGAGGAGAGGGAACTCCTTCATTAACTGGAAAACACACAACTGTTGTTACATGTAATACCGGACAGGGGGCGACACATGCACACATGTCAGCAGACAAGAGCTTTGGGTTCATCACAATGCAGTTAGACTTTCAACCTTGAAACCTTGAGTTGAATGTTGAAAATGAAAACTTTCATGTGGCTTTGTGTGTTTTTTCAGACCCTGGTGATTAAACTGGAGCCTCTGAAACTTCATAAATCAAAGAACAACTTCCTCTCAGTGTGTGTGTCTTCTTGTCTTTGTGTGTGTGTGTGTGTGTGTGTGTGTGTGTGTGTGTGTGTGTGTGTTCTGGCGGTGTACTTACATCTCTCATCATTTTAACTGCTTCTCGTGTTCGGCCAAGCTTTCTGGAGCACATGGCCAGTCTTCTCTTTATGTACACCAGTACGTTGGTGTCTCTTCCTGGTGGAGACATGCAAACATGCAATGTAACACAGACTTTTCAGTTTAAACCCTTAATATCTCCAATTGCTATTCATTTCTTTAAAGAATAAAATGAAGAGCAGTTTTCCTGCTGCAATTTGACATTTTGAAAATAATTCTAAGTGCATCAAGGAGATGTGCTGATAAAATATTATTGATTATTACTGGTCATTTGCAGTATTGATCCTGAGTGGATTATACTCACTGTGCTGGGCTTCATACTGTGTACCGTGATGTTGGAGCTGTTGGCTGCGGCGATAACAGCCCTCTCCAGCTTTTAGCGCCTGTTTAAACAAACGTTCAGCCTCCATGATGGTTGTAGCTTCTTCCTCTGCCAGCAGAATGTATGCTGTTGCACAACTACAGGAGGAGATAAGAGGAGAGTAGAAGGCTCTGTTAGTAATTACAACTACTACTACTACTACTATTTTTTACCAACTCAGTACACTGTGTGCCTTGTTTGTCTACACATTGTGGCGTCTCGGTGCTATAAAACAGCTTTTATGCCTCATGTATTTGAGAGCAACATCTGACAGATTACTGATCAAAGCAGTCATCTGAGTCAATCTGCTGTCAAGGCCTCGATAAGAGCTGAGAGGGACATGCAACGCTGCCACAGTTCCTCTGCACGCCTTTGCAGTCACACATGCTCCTAAAAATAACCATAAACTGCCATGAAAACATGTTACGTTGCCTCTCCAATGAATGACGCAGATACCCAGAGGACCACTCTGTGATGCGATACATCATCACTCCCACCAGCATAAATTGGTTTCTAATTTTTCAATTCGTATCACACTGAAATCGGCTGACCTAAAAAATAACACTGTTTGCTTCTGTTATAGTATTCCAGCTTTCAGCGTTTCTTTCCTCCTTTATGACAGTAAACTGAATATCTTTGGATTGTTGAGTAAAGAAGACATTTGAGGACGTCATCTTGGGCTTTGGAGAAACATTGTTTAACATTTTCCACCATTTTCTTGAAATTTTGTGTCTTTAATATAAGACTAGAGTGCCAATGAGTGATGTACCCTCCCCTCCATGTTTTGTCAAAATCCCAACAAATGTGTACCAGCGAGACACCAGCTTGACCTACTATCATGACAGCTTGAGACCTAAAGACGACCTAGTTTGGGACAATCAGCAGAGGGGATCTGGCTGAGTAAAACTGGATTAAGACGGCAAAAAACCTGCTGCTGTGCCCTTGAACAAGTTCCGATTTAAACACATTTCCCCTCTGCTGGTCAGTGATAAATGAATTTATTGAACTTTATGAATATAAAGCAGGTCACAGGTGGAAAATGAGGACAAAAATCAATCTGTGTTTTCTGGATGAATAAAAGTTTATAACAGGAAAATTAAATATTTATGGAGCACTTTCAATCATTGTGACAAGAAAATTATTTCTGAATTTCCAATTTTACATGTCATATACTCCAAGGGCTGCCTGATTGTCTTATTGCATATCAACAATATAATTAATAATCACCATTATTAGCACAGACGACTTGACAGACATATTCATATTACTGTACTTTAATCCACACTGCTTATCTTGAAGCAGACCCTTGTGAAACAGTCATATTAAATCCCATTTACACCTGTTGTTTAAATGAGATCTGTATATAGACAATCTGTTTCTGCGCTCTTCTGTGTAATTTGAGGTGGCTGTAAATCAGCCCCAGACTATAAAAAGTATTTTAAAAAAAAGGTTTTTTTCTTGCAATATTTGATGCCTTCATTGCATGGAATAGATGTATTATCCTAGATGTGTGTCTCTTTCTCCGTTTTCACTTGTTGCTCTCTAAATTTGGACAAGCTATATTTTATGTAAGCTTTACACAAACATCTGCATTAATGTCTGTTGTATACAATTGCCAGCATGTTGCACTGGCTCATTTACACCCAGGTAAGATCCCAAACACAATCTCATCCATCTCCAGATTTGGTCAGACATGTTAGATCATGATGCATTTACACCTTGCATTAAAGTGTGTAAATGTCACTATTTTAAAATGGTTTTACTGTTGGTGCCGCTGTTGCAAAGACAACTGTATCATTCCTCAGAGCACCACCTCCCACAGGACAAAAAATGAGTTTATTCAGTCATTTAGGTTATAATGTATACATGAAAACCAACAGAAATGGTGCCAAGCTGCCAGCCTGACATCACCAGTCAGCAGTTATTTTCTCGGGAGATTTTGTGCTCACTGGCAGACAGATTTGCTCAGTGAAAGCAAGTACACAGGGAACCAATATAAGCGCAGATGGTGTCATTACACTGAGTAATCAACATTTACTTCATAATGAAAACATTTGAGCAGAAAATGTGCAGACTGCAACTTTAACATTTAGTTTAGTTTAGCATTTTTCGTTATCAGGATAGCATGTCCTCATACAGATCAAACTTTAATACCAGGTGTGAATGGGATCAAAGAGAGGAAGATAGAGAGGAAGTGGACTCACTCTTCGAGCTCCAGAGCTTCATGTGCTGCAGAGATGCGAGCTTGTGGATTCCTCTCTCTCCATGCCTTCTGCATAACTGCCACCAAACAAACACACATGAACAAACATATTTATGAAGTTCGAGGGGTCACATTACCACCTATGCACACACATCCAAATGCATGTACCGTATATGCATGAGCGTGCGTTTACTTACTTGCATCTGCAGGCCTGAGATGGTCTGAGTCGCAGGTAAAGAAGGTTTGATGGTCTTGTGCTGACAGGTTCATATCGTAGTATGTCAGCGGCTCTCGACCTGTTACCCACGTATACCTGAACACCAGCACAGAGACACATTTGTAATTAGAAACCGACTGAGTGTTCAAACACAGGATTATGTAAAGAATCATAGTATCGCAATGACAGGCAAAAGAGGGAATGAGGTATAAGTAAGATGTGGGAAGTTGTTCAGATGACTGTAAATAAGTCATGAGAGGTGCTGACTAAATAGGAACTGTACTTGACTCGACTGAAGTTAAGAGCCAGAGCTCAGCATGTGGGTTGATAAGTAGAGAAAACGACAGGATAATTAGAACACGAGAAATATATAAGTGGAGGATGACTCAATGGAAGAAACAGCAGGCAGACACATCAAAGAGAGAATAAAGGAGGAGTGACTGAGAATAGAAACTGATGACAAGAAAAAAAATCTCAAAGGAATGATAGATTGGAGGGTCTGAGGAAAAAACTAAATGAAACGAGAGATAATAAATTAACTGTAATTGAGGGGGAAATGCCAAACAGATGACAGAATGTGAGGTGGAAGACAGTAAAGAGAGAAAAAGAAATAGCCCAATAAATACAAATAAGATGGTTTAAAAAAAGGCAGAGGAGTAAACTTGACACTGATTAGGAACACAAACAAAAGAGAAGACATGCAGATCAGAGAGGGGAAGAAAGAAGAAAGACAGTGGAGGCTCGTGTGTTCCTGAAGCCCTAGACTGATGCAGGTAGTTGCCGTCACTCACCGATTATATTCGGCTCCACGAAATAAATTCAGCGGATTTCTCCATACTTTACATTCTGCAGGAGGGAGACAGAAAGAGAACAACACTGATGATGAGCGTCAAGGGTAAAGTCGACACTGAGCCTCCTCTGTGCACTTCAAAGGGCTCAACTGTGTATTCTGCCATCCAGCCTGCAGCTCTATGACTGGCACATCGACCTGTCTGAGAGCACGGCTGACAGGGTAAAGGCCTTCAAAGTCCTCAGTGACCAAACATGCTTCTGCAGAAGCTCCCAGAAAACAGTCGAGAGCCTTTGTTTCTGGCTAAGAGCACTGAACAGATGAATGTAGGATTTCATAATATGGAGCTATGAAATGTTGATACCAAAACTACTCTTGGGCCAGTTTCATAGTTCCAGTTTCACAACAGACAGGAACATTCTGGTAATTACACAAATCAAAATCAGTTAATTCATCATGAGGCACAAAACTCACTGGTAACGGCTTTGGCTTGAGGGGATTTTTCCAACATAAATCTTGTGTTATGTATGAAGGGTGGAGAGTTTTTACAACCTGAACCAGGAAGGTGGACACAATCCAGAGTCACTGTGGATGCAGGATGTTTTGAGTTCACAGGCCAGAATGTCAATTTCAATCATTCTTTTTTTTTTTACCTGTCCCTCTCAAGTCCTCAATCTTTAAGGTAGTACAATATTAAACTGCTGCTTTATACAATTAATGTGACAATTAGTGCTGTCACACAATAATTTTCTTTTTCATAATGTTTGTATCACTTTACTAAATTTTTTTGTTGACCAACAGTCCAAAATCCCATAAATATAAATCTTACATGATACAAAAACAGCTACAGTGAAGATTTCAGTTTCAAAAAGGGTGTAAATAACATCTCTTCCAATGAGTTTGGGATCTGGGATCTTGGAATTAAGCTTGACGAGCAGTATGGAGCCATTTTATGTTTTATTTTTTCGTTTTTTTCTATCCATCATCTACCTCACTTGTTCAGGAGAATGCAGCAGCGTTGTTTTGCTGTAAGGTTCAAGAAATATATTAGCGAGAGTAGCTAATTTTTAGGTAAACTTTATCCTTTAAATCAGTTAATGACCCTTGAGGGACTGAGAACAGCAGTGTTTTTTGTTTATACATCACTGATATCACAAAATATGATGTCCTGCAGACATGAAACTTGATAAATCTTGATACACATATGTATATTCTTAAACACTAATATGGCAGAAATTTGTACTTTGGATAAGCTCATTTTGCGGGGTATACCGCTGCTCCCCTCGTCCATTTCATTCCAAAGGCTAAACCATTTTTACTCTACAAGGTAGAAAAGCCACTAAAGCAACTAAAGCCACTACAGCCCACCACTACAAGTGAAGAAACTTCAAGATCCTTTGAAACCACATCACAATCTATTTAGCTGACACACACCTACTGAATTCATTCTGTGCAGACCCAGACTTTTCAATCAAGTGACTTCTGTTGTAACAAAGACAAATAATACGTTACACCCTGCAACTCTGATTTCAATGGAGGGATTTACACAGAGTAGATTATTAGCCAGAAAACTGAGGATTAGCACAGTCCAAATAATTAGACTGCCTTTCTTCTCTCGATCATGGCTTGTTGATTTAATAGCTCACATAATCCTACTTAAGTCAAAGTTGTTTGGCTGAAAACAAAATCCGGCTGCATCATGCCTCCGTGAAGGCTTCAACAGCAGGATCCTTCTGAACCAACATGTGGATATGATACTGATCAGTTGAGGTTAGACATGAGCAGGCGGAGGCATTAAATGTGTGCTAAATTATGGATGTATATGTAGAATAAATGTTTTCTTTTATCATCCACACTGGAACTAAAAGAATTATTCAGCACCAAGACATTTCCTCATTTGAAATGAATGAATTTCCATGGGGAGGCAAGTACACATTCAAAGGATTAACTATGATCAAAGCCTCACTGATGGAGAACAGAAGCCAAGAAGCCACTAAGCGGGGCTCACAGAGCGACCGTGGAGGACGTTGCTGAAGATACTTGAATTTTTTTGACTGTAGTTCAACAAGTGCACTGTCAGGGCTGGAGGTCTGATTCACTGTGTAACTCAACATGCAAAGTATGGCAGTGAGTGTGCAGAAAATCCCTTCTTAAAAAAGAAAGGACAAAACGTGGATCCTGTTTTGCTATTGTTTTTCAGTACTTGATTTTCTCTTATGTCTTGTTTTGGGGGTGAAAATGGCATCAGAATCCAAATAATAGTATTTACCACACAGCTGGGGCTGCCACTAAATATGATCAATAAATATGCTGACCATTTTCCTGATAAAAGGTGCAACATGTGAGAATATCATTGAATTCAATCAAAAAATTGTGTAGAAATAATCATGTATTGAGTTATAGAGATATCCACTGAAGTTGCATGTTAAGCAGCCAACCGTGGCCTAAAAAAAACTTTCTTCCAGTGGTCTAAACCTCCTCTTCTCGTGGTGTGAACGCCAAAACTCATCTAGTAGCCTGGCAAGCTGCATGGCTGACTACCTAACAGTAGCTACGGTCCTGGATGCATAAGCAGAATACGCTCGGCAGCAGTCAGCAGTTATTCTAGAGATATGCCCCTATTTGTTGGGATTTAAGAAAGCAGTAAATATTTGACACTTTTGCTTGAAAACTTGAACAAAACAATTAATCCATTATAGATATAGTTAGCCTAATTTTAATCCAATTGACCAATCAATTAATCAACTAACCATTGCACTTCTACAAACAGTTATAAAGGAATTTGGGTTTTGCAACTGTTGATCCAGTAAATCATTTAAAAAAGTTATGCAATTAAGTTATTGTACAGGCTGTACATAACCATGTATCAATACTGCATGTGCAGAAATATATATATACACCTACTTTGCAGCAAAAAGGCTGCAAGTATGTTTGAGATTGTGTTTGATAATAAAAATACTACAATATATATCACAGTGTTTGTAAAGTTGTATTAAAGCAGCTGGAGATAGAAGTGTCATCAAGAGACAAATCCTGCAGCAACACTCCGTGAAAGATGTATTTACTGATTCATAGCTGGAAGTTACACATTAACATAAAACTCATCTTGAAGCAGCATCACAAATAAAGTCTCTAGTTAAGTGTCAATGTACCAACTCCACAAAGTGTCAAAGGATGACATTATCAATTCAATGATGTCTCTGTTTTGCATTTCAGTTTTAATAGTTGTCTACTTCTGCAGTCCTAAAAGTATTTTGGTAGCAGATCTGTAAAACATGTGGAAGCCTCTCCCAAAATGCCACATTAAAATCAATGCTTTCTTTGCATTCAGCAGACCAGTGGGATCTTTTATCAGTACAGCAGAAAAATTGCTTTGACATTTTACAACATCTTGGCTGTTTAATTCTCCTTTTTGAGGTTAACATAGCAGAACCAAACTGAAGTGCTCTGTATTACTGCAACGGCAGCCTGCAAAGAAATGAGATCTAAAGTGAAAAAGCTGAAGTGAGCAGAGACTCAAAGTCAGCCTCTTGCAGCAGTTAAATAAATAGATTGTGGTGATGACGATGACCATCACAAGACCCATGATGAGTATTAACATTTAAGGAATAGATTTTTCTGTTCATGTTGTTCTTGTGTTTGTGTTGCCCCATTTGCGCCATATTTGTTGACCATTATGACGATGATGAACTATAACAGAAAAGGTTAATGGTGCACTTCATAGTTTTGTGTATGTGAAAATCTTCACTGTTGATGTTTATGAGTGAAGAAACTGAATAAACAAACTCTCCATAAAGGACAAGACAATTTCACATGCTGTAACTAACCTTCAAAGTAAGCGACCTTGAGAGCTTAAAAAGTGGGGACCTTTATCGACTCTGAGGACGGCTTTGTTATTTAGTTATGACAATATATCAAATAGCTATTTTTACATTTGTATCATTACCTAATTTATGGTACCAAAAACTACATAGTGCACCTTTAAAATCAAAAGATATCATGGTAAAATAACAGCACTGAAACATTTTTCCTGGCACACTTCTTAGTGTCGCAACCCCCCATCAGCATTTTCTTGATCTTATGGAGACAAACTTTACAATCAATTGGCCCCTAACCTCCTGTACAGCGAAGCTGTTTTTACTTGTTTTTAGTCATATTTACTTGACTATGATGTCTAATAAAAAAGCAGAGCTGTGTTTCTTATCTGCTGCCAGGATACAGCTCTTAAAATCAAGGACTGCCTTGTATTTTGCACTGATGCGTCACAGAGCACTATAAGGTGCTCTTATGTCTATGCTGGATATTCCACCCATCAGCTCTTACCGGACACACTTTGTCGATTGGAATCAGCCTCCCCATTACTGGTGTTGGGGTTGCTGGGGGAGC
>CAEMYA010000008.1:4569548-4634303 GCA_903131615.1 Diplodus sargus
CTTCACCCCCTGTTTCGCCACTTGCCTCCATCACGACACTTTGCTTCTTTTCCTGTGTTTTCTCCGTTTTTCGGCTTTTCTGACGTGTTCCCCCTCTCATCCCTCGTAATATCTATTTGAATTCAGTATTTCGTTAATTGGGGGAGTTTCATTTGTCTTCGACTGGTAAGAGCAACAAACTACGCCGCCATTACTCTCATCGCTCCACCGGAAGTCCAGAAAGGGTTGTTTGAGTTCAAAAAATTATATTAAACATTTCTCTTAACTAATACTCTATTTCCAATATTAGGGAGTAAAATATTTTGAATCTAACATTTGCATTAGCTCTACTCTTAAACCAGCATTTTATTTCAGTCTTTACAAAAAAGTACTGCAGTCCAGTAAGTCTATTGAACACTGGTAGTAGACCTAAAAGTTCCAGACACTTTCAATGTTAACAGCTAATCAGATTTTTCTGATTAAACAAGATGTTCATATAAAGACAATTACTGGCCAGCACATAACTGAGAAAAATACTTTGTCAGCTAAAGAACTTTAGTTGTGCTTAGCTATTCCCCATCTGCTTTCCATTTTAATCAGAATGTGGACTAAGCTATTCCGGTGATTAACACTGTCTGCATCAGTGGGTCTCAGCCTTGTGCCACAAAGGCCCAGGAGTGTGCTTCTCCTGAATTTTTCCAATTACTACCCTCAGCTAGAGAAGAGGAACGAATCAGTAAAACCTGCAGTTTAGTTGGACTGAAAATCTGCAGACTGTTGGATCATGATGACACATGTCTGTGATGAGGAGAGAGGGTAGTCCATTAATCTGCATGTTAAAGTGTCTCAGAGTGGGACTCTGGACCCCAGGCTGCTCCTGATGAGCAGGGTAGCACCTTGCATGTCAGCTGCACTGTCATCAGTACTGCTTTAGTGTGCTGTGTACAGTAAGTGCATGTCATTTACCTTTATGACTTACCCCTGTACGTGCTTTGTGCATCACTCTCCTTTAAGCATTTGTCAAACCAAGTTGTACTCACTACTTTCAAACAACATCTGTCCTGTCACCCTTCAACCATATCTGAAGGTTGCTGAAAGCTGTGGAGCCTCACATACACATAAAGAGATACTCTCTGTATCTTGACAATTACCACCTAATTGCTTTTTGGCAAGCCACAACCAGCTGCTCTGTGGAGCAGTTCAGTAGCAAGCAGCACAAGACAGTGACTGTAAATATTAAAGGAAAAGTTCCCCTAAAATGAATAAGACTCAGTAATTATACACTCACCCTGGGGCTGACAGATAATAACGTCTTTTCAAATCAAATTGTGATCTCAGGGCTTGCAGAGACTTTAATTATACCTGATGAGCTGTATGGGCCATTTTATTTGTGTTCCAGATATAATTTATTATGAATAAAAGAAGAAGAGGGTTCACTCGTAGAGGAAACTCCAGCAGGCTCACCACCTGCAGGAGGGTTCAGAAGGGGCTGGTGCAGTGCGATTTGGGTGGTGGCCGTGGGCCCCGACGACCCAATCCCCGACATGGAATGTCACCTTGCTGGGGAGGAAAGAGCCTGAGCTAGTGCGATCGGTTGAGCGCCATCGGCTAGAGATAGTTGGGCTCACCTCCATGCACAGTCTGGGCTCTGGAACCCAACTCCTTGAGAGAGGCTAGACTCTCTTCTACTCTGAAGTTGCTCGCGGTGAGAGGCGGCGAGCTAGTGTGGGATTGCTCATAGATCCCTAGCTCAGCCGCCATGTGTTGGAGTTCACCCCAGTGAATGAGAGGGTCGCTTCCCTGCGCCTTCAGGTCAGGGATAGGTCTCTCACTGTTGTTTCGGCTTATGGGCCGAACAGCAGTGTAGAGTACCCCGCCTTCTTGGAGGCCATGGGAGGGGTACTGAAAAGTACCCCAAGGGGGGACTCCGTCGTTGTACTGGGGGACTTCAACGCTCAGGCAAGAGTGTTACCTTGAGGTGTGTGATTGGGAGGAACGGCCTCCCCAATCTGAACCCAAGTGGTGCTCTGTTATTGGACTTCTGTGCTAGTCACAGTTTGTCTATAACAAACACCATGTTCAAGCATAAGGGTGTTCATCAGTGCACGTGGCACCAGGATGCCCTAGGTAGGAGGTCAATGATCGACTTTGTAGTCGTGTCATCTGACCTCCGGCCGTATGTCTTTGAAACTCGGGTGATGAGAGGGGCTGAGCTGCCAACTGATCACCACCTGGTGGTGAGTCGGATCCACTGGCAGGGGAGGAAGCTGGACAGGCCTGGCAGACCCAAACGCAATGTGAGGATCTGCTGGGAGCGTCTGGCGGAACCCTCTGTCAGGAAGGTCTTTAACTCTCACCTCCAGAAGAGCTTTGCCCAGATCCCGAGGGAGGCTTGGGACATTGAGTCCGAACGGACCATGTTCTCCACTTCCATTGTTGTTCGGAGCTGTGGCCATAAGGTCTCCGGAGCCTGTCGTGGTGGCATTTCCCAAACCCAATGGTGGACTCTGGAAGTAAGGGATGCCCGTCCGCTGCCTTCGGAGCGGATGGGTACCGGCAGGCCAAGCACGCGGCAGGCCAAGCACGCAGCAGGCCAAGCAAGCGGCAGGCCAGGCACGCGGCAGGCAAAGCACGTGGCAGGCCAAGTGTGCGGCAGCACGGGTGGTCGCGGAAGCAAAAACTTGGATCTTTGATAAGTTCGGGGAGGCCATGGAAGAGGATTTCCCATCGGCCTTGAAGAAATTCTGGCAAACCATCCAGCGCCTCAAGAGGGAGAAGCAGTCCTCCACCAACACTGTTTACAGTGGAGGTGGAGAGCTGTTGACCTCAACTGGGGACATTGTTGGGGGGTGGAAGGATTACTTTGAGGATCTCCTCAATCCCACTATGGAAGACATGTCTTCCATTGAGGAAGCAGAGGCTGGGGACTCAGAGGTTCACTCATTCATCACTCAAGCCGAAGTCACTGAGGTAGTCCGGAAGCTCCTCAGTGGCAAGGCACCAGGGGTGGATGAGATCTGCCCTAAGTACCTCAAGTCTCTTGATGTTGTGGGGCTGTCTTGGCTGACACGTGCCTCTGGACTGGCAGACCGGGGTGGTGGTCCCCCTATTCAAAAAGGGGAACCGGAGGGTGTGTTCCAACTATCGGGTGATCACACTTCTCAGCCTCCCTGGGGAAGTCTATTCCAGGGTACTGGAGAGGAAAATTCGGCCGATAGTCGAACCTCGGATTCAGGAGGAACAATGCGGTTTGGGGCCGCGGACACTGGACCAGCTCTATACCCTCCGCAGGGTGCTCAAGTGTTCATGGGAGGTTGCCCAACCAGTCCACATGTGTTTTGTGGACTTAGAGAAGGCATTCGACCGCGTCCCTCGTCGCATTCTGTGGGAGGTGCTGTGGGAGGTGCTCCGGGAGTACGGGGTCGGAGGCCCTCTGCTAAAGGCTGTACGGTCCCTGCACAAACGGAGCAGGTGCCTGGTTCACCCTTTGTCATCGGTTCTGTTCATCATTTTTATGGACAGAATTTCTAGGCGCTGCCAGGGACCGGAGGGGGTCTGGTTCGGGAGCCACTCATCTCTGCTTTTCGCAGATGATGTCGTCTTGTTGGCTCCTTCGAGCCAGGACCTCCATGTCCTGGAGCGGTTTGCAGCAGAGGCCATGGTTCTTGACTGGAATAAGGTGGCGTGCTCCCTCCGGGTTGGGGGAGAGTTTCTGCCTCAAGTGGAGGAGTTTAAGTATCTTGGGGTCTTGTTCACGAGTGAGGGAAGGATGGAGCATGAGATTGACAGGCGGATTGGTGCAGCGGCCGCAGTAATGTGGTCATTGTATCGGTCTATCGTGGTGAAGAGAGAGCTGAGCCGAAAGGCGAAGCTCTCGATTTACCGCTCAATCTATGTTCCTACCCTCACCTATGGCCATGAACTTTGGGTTATGGCTGAAAGAATAAGATCCCGGATAAAAGCGGCTGAAATGAGTTTCCTCTGCAGGGTGGCGGGGTGCTCCCTTAGAGATAGGGTGAGGAGCTCTGTCACCCGGGAGGAGCTTGGAATAGAGCCGCTGCTCCTCCACATTGAGAGGAGCCAGCTGAGGTGGCTCGGTCATCTGTATCGGATGCCCCCCGGATGCCCCCGGTACACTCGGGAGGAGACCCTGAGGAAGACCCAGGACACGCTGGAGTAACTATGTCACTCGGCTGGCCGGGGAACGCCTTGGGATCCTCCCGGAAGAGCTGGAGGAAGTGTCCGGGGAGAGGGAAGTCTGGGTGTCCCTGCTCAGACAGCTACCCCCGCGACCCGGCCCCGAATAAAGTGGAAGAAGATGGATGGTTGGATGGATGGATGGACGGTTTGAGACATCAAACTTTGTAAGAAACACATTTTGTTGTTTATTGTTAAATCACCAAAGGGTGTTGACCTCTGGAGTCTTTATTTTTGGTGCATAATATTTGAACTTGTCTAAACCTAACCTGCAAATAGCACCAGAATAAAGTCAACCGTTACTGTGAAATACCCCCCTTTTTTTAAAAAAGAACATGAAAATGTAAATGTTATAGAAGGGCACTAAAGTCGAAAGTGTAGCTGTTTGTACTGATTTTTTATTTTAATTTTTTTGTCAAATTGTGACACCCTTAGTAGATAATGAATCCACAAAATACATGTTCATTTCTGGGTGAAATGTTCCTTTAAACAAGAATGTTGCTCAAAACTTAAGGGTTTGAAAATATACTAATATCAGAGCCTCTTATGGTTAGAGTTAAAATGACTGAGAATCAGAGCTACAGCATTTTACTAAATGTAGAGACAAACATCTGACAAAGCTCTTACACTAGGCCTTGGCTTGAGGTATGATATCAAATTCTGATGGAGGTTATCTAGAACCCTTCAGAGGAAATCTACCGAATCCGTACATAAACATCTATTCCAATTACAGAGAAAAGACCAGTATTGCTTCAATGAAACTAGTTGGCTTCTACATTTCTTACTCATCTCAGAGCATGTGCAACAGCTTTTCTAAGCAGCCTCACATAATGGCCAATAGTCCACAGGGAAGAGAGAGAGAGCGAGTTAATTAAGAGAGGAGCTTTTTTAAAATACAGACCAAACACTGTTGCACAGTTGGCCATCTCTGTGAAGAACTTGAAAGAGAGATAAAATACCTACATAAGTAGGAATAACCTCACCAACAGTTCTATTACATTGCTTCTTTGTTTACTCTATTCATTTTTGAAAAATGGCTTTTCTAGAGCAGCTGAGGGAGAAGTGCCTTACACAGTAGGGATGCAACTAATGATTATTGTCAATTAATCTGTTGATTATTTTCTCAATTAATAAATAAATCGTTTGTTCTATAATACCAGAAAATGGTGAAAGAATGTTCCCAAATCCCATGATGAGGGTGATGGATTGCTTCCTTAAGATATCCTTAAGATATTCAGTTTGCTGTCATGGAGGAGAAAAGAAACCTGCAAATAATCATATTTAAGAAACTGAAATTTGGAATTGTTTAAAAAAATAAACCCCAAAATACATTAACTTTAGTTTGGAAAGAACTAAAATTTAAAGTGTCTTACATGGTGTCATGAGCCGGAAAGATATAAAGCGAAAGTGCCAAATGCTGCCTTTTTCTTTTGCAGGTCATCTTAACAACCAAATGAGTATAGATTTCCTCCCGCCTCAGCACCTCGTGGCCTCTGAACCTCTGATTATAGTCCGAACAAATTACATCCTGGGCTCATCAAGTCACCTGGGGAGCCATCTATGAAAATTAATTTTCTCTTTCTAACATTATGAATGATAATGTCAAGTATGAGCACACAGTCATCAACCTTAAGATGTGATTTTTAAACATAGCAGATGTGACAGAACAACAGGCAATGAATATGACAGCAGGAATTAAGTGTAGCAGTCGTTTGCCAAGAAGTTCACAGACGCATTCAAACAACTGATATCAAAGCTTTGTCAGGGAACATAAATTTTTACTTGAAGTTAAGTAAGTTTCTTACCAATATGAGTCCTGATATGAGGGAGGAAGTGCCCGTCAGAGCCACGTAAAACTTGGGTGTCAAGGTGTTGAGAAACATGCTTACTGCAGAGGAGACACAAACAGGGGAAAGGATTAGAGCTCACAATTAGATAAAAAACCTTTTTCTACACCAATGGAGAATACACGAGAAAAGATATTTGTTGATTCAAATGCTGTGTGTCTGTATGAAACTGGGTCATGTCTGCACAGAGGACTAGTTAAGACTGCAAGAGAAACATCAAAAAGACTCAGAGGATTCAAGGACATTTATGATTCCAAGACATGAAACGTTTCATGCTTAAACACGTCATCCACATGCAGGCTTTGGCATTTCCCAGAGAGCCCTGCTGCTCAGATGTGACATTACACAACACCAGGGGACCAGGGTAAGCCTTACTACAGAGTGAAGGTGCACTCTGGGTAGGAAACGGAAACTGAGCTGAAAGCACATGTGAAGAAAGTAGTATAAAGCCTTTTGTGGCTCCAGAGGAAGCTGCATGTAATCAGATAAATTGCCTCTGGTGATTTCATCAGTGGCTACCTTGCATTGCTGGTAATGTAGGCGCCCGGTTCTGAAAAGCAGTCGAGTGGTCTAGCATTGCACTCCTAAAATACTGCTGAACCCATTGTGGAAAGTTTAAAAACAAATATTCAACATTGGCACAGCAGAACCAGAGATACCAACTTTTTTACTTAATGAATTCCTTTTCCTTTTCAAAACCGGCAGCCTACATTACCCACAAATCAATTTAGCTACTGAGTGACATCACCAGAGACAATTTATCTTTATTACATGCATCTTCCCCTGAAGCCAAAAAAGGCTTTGTACTACTTTTTCACACGCAGCAGTACTCCCCAAGAACTAAGTGTAAAACTTATAGCGTTAAATTGACTGGCAGCCTAAACTGAAACATACAATAAATTAACAAAATGTGACTGCAAATACAACCTTTGTTGAGGAAAAATACAACTATATAATGGTTAGACTGCACAATATATTATTTCAGCATCGACATCACAATGTAGGTTTGCACATTAGTCACATGGCAGGATATGCAACTGTCGTCTGTCTAATATTACATAATTTAGCCCATTTAAAGGATACATGGGAGTTTGAGGCTTGCCAGGTCCTACTTTAGTTGTTTGATAAAACACACTAACCTACAGAATTTTTAATCATTGTAGAAACCGTTAATTATTTTGAAATACAGCTTTTCAAATTATCTGGAAGAAATTCCTCTACTTTTTCATACTGAAATACATTTACAGAAAAACAAAAATAACGCAATTTCATTTTTCCCTCCCCCCAATGTAATGGCATACTAGTCTAGATGGTGGAGATGAAACCATGATCTAAATTAGGTCTACATTTAGTCACTGCTGGAACTGTTGGAGGGAATGAGTGTGACAAAGGTGGTTTAGCTGCAATACTAGTGATATTATTATCCAGGATGAAGCAACAAAACAGTGTCACAGAGTCCTCCACCACCATCTGTTTTCAATTTTTATTTTCAATTTCACAAGCATCTCTACAAGAGAAAAAGAAACGGTGATTACAAAAATGGCAGATGATATCTAGACTGTGACCTTTCTATTCATCATCTGAGGATTTCCAGTTTAAAAAAATAGCAACACTGGAGCATTTTTCTCACACTTTTTTTTGGTAGATAATGATTCTGAAGGCCTGCTTTTCTGCTTCAATACTGGTCGTGCTAAGATGGATACGGGTGAAAGGGGTTCTTTTTCATAGAAGCCATAGAAATTTGAGAAAAAACAAGCTTAAGTGAATAACACGACGAACCAGGAACAGCATATAAACAATGATCTGTTTAGAGAGATTAACTGATAACCGACTCCTCAAACAAATGGCTGCTCAGAACACGAAACAAAGAGCCTTCAGAAGTGTGAGGGAAGACGTTTGTGAAGGGTACATCTGGCCAAAAAAATCATAAATGATTATGCTTTTTAAATAAGCCTTTTCGATATCATGGTTAAAGGGTTTAAAACTCAAGTTTAAACCTGTGAATGGTTGACCTGTGCATTCTCAGGTTTAGCTGTTTCCATCATAGTCACTACATCTCCACATGTCAGTAGTTAAGGTGGTGAGTAAAAATATCATAACGGACAAGAATGGCACCCAAAATGTGTCATTTATTACAGTAAATGAAAAGTCTTTGGACTGTTGGTAGGACAAAACAAGCTACCTGAAGACGTCACTTTGGGCTTCGGCTTTGATACTTTATAGTGAAAATGATGGGAATGAGGGATTATTAAAATAATTGTAAGTTGCACCCCTGGTGGCTATAGACAAATAATTACTTTCTTCTCATCAGTGTATGGTCTCAGATGGGGCACTCTTCATGAAGTAAAGGCCTGAATATTTCCCATTCCGCTGTTTCCAAAGTTGAAGTTTGCCACGAGTGTTGAAGCAACAGAGAACTGCAACGTGTCTATTGCAAAGCAGAACTGGCATACCACAACGGCATGTCGACAATGATTCAACATCTGAACCGCTTTTAACACCAGCTCACCAAGCATCGCCGACACAAGCTAAACATAAACATTGTTGCTAGCTAATTTAACGTAGCCTTCCATCGGTAATTAGAACGTATGGTATTTGTAGAGGCTGTAGCCTGATGTCGGTATGACACTCTCACACACACACACACACACACACACACACACACACACACACACACACACACACACACACACACACACACACACACACACACACACACTATCTAACAGGCCTGTCATTTTTGTTATGCATTATTTGGTATTGCTGTTTAATAATGCAAAATTATTTTTTATTAGATTACTCGATTAATCGATGGTATAATCGGTAGAATACTCGATTCTAAAAATATTCGATAGCTGCAGCCCTAAAGTAATGTATCACAGAAAGAAAAAGTACAAGTAGAAAATCGTTCACTTATTAGGACAGCTTGCATTGAAGCCGACTGAAACCCGCAGATATTGTTGGAAGATGCCACTGCAGTAATGAAGACTTGTCTACTTCTCCAGATTAGTGTGTTGGCGAACTTCCTGACCTACATTTGGCTAAAAGTTCTGGGATTCTCCTCGACTGACAGATCATTGCATATGGCTGGGGGTTTTGGGTTGTCATGTTAATTCCCTAGGAGTCATATTGAAGATGGGGAGAATGGGACAAAGACCCCACTCATATGAACCCCAGCCTCATAGCCACACAGAAACACACACACGTGCATAAACTAAGTGCAGCTGGCCAGCTATTCACTGCTGTGAAGTGCAGGCTCTCGTCCAAGCAGAAAAGGGTCTTTCAGATTGGCCTGTGGTCAAACAGGCCTGACAGCTGCTGTCAGCCTGCACCGATGAGAGGATACTGCTGTCTGGCTGGTGAGAGACTTTTCCATCTTTGTCAAGCCACATTACTTTTGTCAGAATTGACATACGGTCTAGTCACATAGAACAATAACGCAGAGTGGGCATGATCTAAAAGTCATGGATTTAATTTCCAAAAAAAGCAATGTAGTGATTAGAATATTCATTAAAAATGTCACGCTTTTTAAAATGATTCATCAGGAATTTGCCTTTGATTTATAATATTTATAACCTTAACCCTTTGGGGAATGTAATCGATCCAAACTGGTAAAGTTCTGACACCATAGTCCCATTTTGAGATCAAGTAAAATAAACTAAAAAGTAATCAAGCTGCAACGCTGGATAATTTGAAGGCAAAAAAAAAAAATGTTCATGTGTCATGGCAATATGGATAAGAGAGCCCCTTTCATTGGACTTCATTTCTAGGGAGTGTTTTACTGAACTTTGAGATTGTAACTGTGAGACTGCATAATTGCAAATATACTATTCCATAAAGACATCTGGCTTCTCTGTTTTTGCATGATGGTTTCCTCCACTAATGCCCAAAACCTGTCATGCACTTTACAATATACAGACTGAGTCATTCTGCTGTACTTGTGCCATGTACAGTTTATAACAAGGTCACTGAGACTGAATGTTCCTGTTCCCTCCTTGCGTGCAGTGAATGAAGCAACAATCAATCAAGCCAGTGAAAAGAAAAAAGACTCACTGCTACCAGGATTCAGGAATGGGCTCACCTTTGAACACTTAAACTACATAGAATTCTTCCTCAGGGTATTTCTCAGCAAACGTGGCATTTGTGTGTTTCGAAAATCAGCCCACTGATTGCAGCCAGCTTAACGTTTAATGAAGAGGGGACAGCCTGTACATCTCCACCTTCTCAGTGATGTAATCAACTCTTTTTCCCAGTTATTCCTTATTTTCATTTGGTTTCCATCCAAAATATTTCTAGGCCCTTTGCTTTTCACTTTTACAACAAATCCTCCTCCAACTCTTCTTACTCTTGTTGTGATGTGATAAGTGAGGTGTGACTCCTGCAACTCTGGTGCCGCTGCTGTACAGAGCAGACCCTTTTCAGTTTTTGTAGTATCGATCAACTGACTTATGTGGAAACAAAGCAAAACAAAGATGGTGGTGTTGGGGCACTGTGTAACACCGTAGGCAAGCCCACTCCACATCAGCTACAACTGAGCAACTGGGGTTGAGTGCTTTGCTTAAGGTTGTCTTTGTTGATTTGTCTGAAAGCCCACTGCTTCAAACAGCATCTGTATATCCATGTGTCCATTTGTCATTGAGTAAGTGTGGCTTTATGCTCAGCCAGACCTAGTTCTTAAGATGTGCTGTCTGGCCAAATAGGAAATGAGAAGTTTTTATGGTTTTTCTGAGAAGCCACATTCAAAGATGGAGGGAAAAGCAGATTATTATAGGACAGGGAGAGATGTGTTATCATTTAAATAAGAGGATGACGGCACACAATTTGAGACAACAAGTCCTGGAAAGCAGTCAGTTTTGCACTTGTATGTTTAAATTAATAGTAAGAGTGCTTCAAGAAGTTCAAACCAAGTGAGCGTGAGCATTGCATATCATCATTAATAAATCTGTTAGTTACAGGCTTCAACCTTAATTTACTTTTTCTTTTCAATGGGGCAAAAGGGAAGCAAGATGGCTCACATCATAGCTACTTCCTTAGCCATGGCAACCAGGAAATCCTTATTCTTGAGCCCTGAGATCATTGAATGCCATAAAATGTTTCAAGAGACTTGAGTATCATCTTCAAATTGCTTTTCTCGTACAAATCTCGCTAAAATAATACATTTTCAATAACATAAAACAGAAAGACTAGTTGATCCTGACATTTGAGCAGCAGGCATTTCCTGATTAATAAACAACTCTAATATTCAAAGATCAAACTTGTATTCAATTAATTTGCCGTCACCCGATTCAACTAACTGTTCAGAACTGTTATATTTTAATGGGACATTTCTCATTCAAAAATGTTCATTGCTGGGCCATTATTCAAACATGTGACCTCTTTGGCTGATACCACTCCACTGAGTTTATATCAGGAGGCAGCCAGAGAGCATGTTGGGAGGATAACGTGATGAATTCAAGGGACAAATTCTAACAGACAGACTCGAGACTAAATGTCACCGGAGACAGCAGGAGATGTGACCTTTACTGAAGAGGGGACGGTCGGGAGACTGTGCCATGACCGGAATTATAAAAGACACACACTGAGGCGCATGTGAACACCCACACATTCAACATACAAGGATTCTCATTTATGCACAGTCACACGCCCAAGCTAGCTCTATGTCTTTTGACTACAAAAGAGAACAAAAGAAAAGTCTTTATCATTACATATGAATTCAAAACTCATATGCTTTAATATTACTACCAATATGTCTAAAAAGGCTGACACATATACTACCCTACAACAGACGTATTGCCTTTGGGCAACATAGATTACTTAAACATTTACCTCCAACAGAGACCAGTACCAAGTGCTTCTGGAACAACAATGTTAAATGCAGAACACTGACTGCTGACCAACTTTATACTGTGAAATAAAAAAGCAGTTGGACAGTAAGACATTCCATTAGTTTTGTACTCCACGCTGAATATGATACAATGAATATATGCTCAAAGTGCTGACTTTCAGATTTCCTTCTGGGGACTTGCATCCATATCAGATGAAACTTGCAGAAACTGTGGCCATTTTAAATACAGACATGTCCAACTATGTATATAGAGGACAAGTTAGCACATTTTCTTTTTACAATGTTATCAATGGCTGCGTGTGGTTTCAAATGAGACAATTTTACTTCTTGCTTGTTTTTGAGGCTGTCTTCAAGAAGAAAAAACGTTTTTCCATATTCCCACAGCACGGTACATCTCGATTTGACTTGACTGGAATATTGCTTTTTTGCTTTTCCATTGTCAAAGTTGTCGACCTGGTAACTGTTAAGTTTTCTGGTATCACTTCGGCTGAGGTTCCAAGCAAACCCAGTCGATACCAAACGGCAGAGTGAAAACACAGCGAAGACCACTGACGTCAGAGATAAGCTTGCTTGACATGGAGATCCTTGCACATGGACCATATGTTTTTAATTCACTTGACACAGATTTTAATAAATGGCAGCCACTTAACTATGTCAACTGATTAAGCTCAGACTTTCATCTGTTTGGTTGCTGATAAAAGGATTAAAAAAAAAACAGAAGACATCCTCCCATTGTTCCACTGTGTTTGTGTCGCGTTGAAGATGTCATGGCAATTTCACCCAGATTTGCTATGACAATCAGCTAAGAATCCCGCCTACATTGAGGTGGTACACTCTGCATTGAAAAACAGAACTGAGATAAGTGCCTTGTACCAAAAGTGAGTCGAGTCGATTTGAGCTGAGCCGTATCATGCTTAGATGTCCTGCTGCATTGTTCAAAAACTGTAAGACTGTGAATTCAAACTCTACACTGATGATTGATTTTTGATGGGAACACCCTCAAACACCATGACAAATTTAATCGTGCTTTATTTCAAAACCCAGAGAGCTGTAACAGACAAAACAGTGTAAGACAATGATGGAAAACATAAAGCCAAAGGTCCAAAGAAACAGCTTAAAAACATCAATGTTCGTGTTAATGAACTATTGATGTCAGAGTAAAAGCCTCAATCCTGCAGCAGCAGAGACAGAACTTTGCTCATATAATTCAAACAGCTGTACTAGCAAGTTACTGAATTTTTTTTGAATCACTTTGAAACTAGTGATGTGGTGGTGAGTTTTACAGCTCACATAAGGAGCTCAAATGTGTGTCCTAGAGTATGCCATTACCAAGCCTCACTAAGAGCGCTGCTGTGTCGTAAAACTGAGTCATGCTGTAAACTTCAGGTCTATTCCATTGTGGAGCATCTTTTTAGGTTGCAAAGTGCATGTCAATAGATTCTTCACAGCCTAGTGGTTGTTAGCTGGACAAATGAATGTTGGATTATTATCAGGAATGAAGAGAGATATTTTCTGCCTGTTTTTTTGATTAGAAATTACTCTAAAATTATTCTTAAACTTTTGCTTCCAAGCAGCCAGTCGCCATGGCAGGGTGTTCTGATAAAGTGACACTGCTTAAGGAAATACATTATTTTCAAATGTTATCGTGAGAAGCGACATGTCAGTAACATCACACAAAGTTGGGAGATTGTCCAGCAACCTGCACCCTCACCTGAGTTGTAAGTCACTTCATCTCAGCTGCTCATACCTGAAATTTTTTTGGCAGAGCCGATTAGGGAGCGCTTCATAGCCTGGCTCGTGTGGCTGGCCCTGACTGATGGGGCTGCTAGCAGAGCCTGTCTGGGTCTAACTACCTCTGCTGACCTTTGAGCATGGCGGAGTGTAGCCAGCATCTGTCACAGCAGCAGTAGCAGGTAAGTTAGTCTCAGTGTGTGTAAAGTGTGTATGTGTTATATAGACAGTGTTTTTTCTTATGTTTATGAGATTTCGCGCTGCTGTGTGCAGATTTGTGATTGTTTCTGGCTTAATGAGGTAGGTATGCATCTGCCTATTATAATAATGCAGCACATGCTCCCCAAACTTATCTTCAACATGAGAAGGAAGGAAGGCGTCGAGAGAGGGATGTTATCAGTTGGAGAGAGACAGGACTAACTCAAAATCTCTCATTGCAAATTCTGTATATCTATTTTGGGTGCCAGGAGAAGGACTACCAAACAACTGATGTAGAGCTGAACTAGTGCTTTTCCCCTTGTTGTGCAAAAACACAAAATAGATCTAAGAAAAGAAGATCTCTGCAGCAGACCAGGAAAATCAATTCCAGTCGTATTAGGTAATGTGAAACATCCAAACATATAAATACAGAACATTACAAGGGGAGATTCATCCTAGAATTAGTCACAGCATGTGGTAAAGATGCTGCCTAAATTACAAGATGCACATGTGGAAGAGAATGGCGGCATAACGTCTCAGTTCGAAACTGTGATCTTAAGTTGGACTACTTACAAAATAGTATCCAAGTATTCAGTGAGCATTACCCAAATGAAAACCTGGCAGTCAAACACTAACAAGGAGAGAATTGTGTTAAGATGTCGCTTTTGAATGTCATATTGTTTTTGTTCCTCAAGACAGAATATTTTCCTTGATATGTAAAAAATATTCTCAGATGTCTTGTCTTAAATGAGATCTGTGATGCTGCCACAAAGAGAAGTCATTTTGTCTTTGCTGGTAAAAGTCAGGGAAGGAAGATGTTCTGCGGGATACTGATGGCCGACATAATCTGTCAAACAACCTAGTACTGTTAATTATTTCCACAACCGCAGAGGATAAAAGTAAACAAAGAAAACAAACATGCGGGACATCGACAGAAAATAAATACAAAGACTGAATGACATCCCCTCTACCCAAGCTTAATCTAGCTCTGCTCAACAAGCCACAATGTAAACACACATATCTGCTTTCACTATCCCTCATACAGCACGCACACACACACACCGATATACAACTCAGACATAAAGAGGCAAGAAAAACACACACAGACACACACACACTGAGCCAGCAGGCCCTCGCCCACGCGCTGAGCAAACCGTCCACTTCATGAATATCAATACAAAATGTACAGGGCCACCTGCTGTACACAATACAAAGGCCATTTGCAAGGGAAAAGATCAGAAACACAGCTACTGTAGAGTTCCTGACTACACACAGCACGTCAGCAGCAGCACACCAAATGAAGCAACACTACATTACTTACCCTCCATTCCACCGCCACATCCACCAGAGCCACCAACACACAGTCAAAGTGAGATTTTGTCCCTCTGCCACCAGAAGTCAAGATAATTGTGTGTCTCCACTGGCTGTCCACATCCATACAGCAGTCAAAGCAGCAGCTAGCTGTCTTTCATAGAGCACATTTACTAGCAGGGGCCGCTGGTCTGGTTTGTTTTTCTTGATTGGCTGCTGTCTATGAGTGACAGCAGGCTGACGCAATTGTAAGCCAACTCTATCCTGCTCTCCCGCTAGTAACCCAGCAGAGTAAGTACAAGGGGGGTCTGTAGATGCCAGTTCAGCCAATCAGTAACGTGGATTTTAATGAAAGGGGGCGGGAGCAGGTGCTCCTTAGTCTCCTCCTGCTGGGGTAACCATGACAACCCCTAAATGACCCTACAGCAGAATGGATGAAGGATCTTCCTCAGATAGCGAAGGATCAGTTCTTCAGTCCTGATTATTACAATGCAAATATTCATCTAATTATCCAGAGGGCCTTTATAATGATCATTTTCTGTTTAGAAGCAATAGCTTGTTTAACACACATTTACTCCAAGAATTAGCCCAGTATCATTCCAGTCTTTCAAATGACCAGCTTCAATGGAGTAATTGGGGCTTAAGTGCCTTGCTCTAGAGCGCATCAGCGGCAGTTGTTAGGGGAGGGTGAAACATTATCATCTGCTTTCACCAGAGACAGGATTTCCCTCTTGATCCATTGATTAGATCCAGTGACCTTCTGGTCACAAGGCACTTTCTTTCCTCCTTCTGCCTGCTGCCTGATACTAGAGAAGGAGGATGGAGGAGAGCCCAGTGAAATTAAATGGCTGACAAGGTTAGCTGCAGCTCTACGTTAGCGTTTGAACATGATGATGACAAATGCAGTGATTCCCTCTACGAGATCCCGCTGAACCGATTCAATTATCACTGCGCTTCCTTGAAGATCAACCATGAAGAATTATCATGAAGCAGTCTTCACATACAGCCCCCCCCCCATTTTTTTTTTAGAAGCCACGAGCAGCAGTAGTGTCAACTAGTGGTGAAAGCAGAATTTTAATAAAGAGGATGTAAATTGAAATTTTAACCTCACTTTTTTTTTGGCCTTCCTATATGGTTTTAATGACAGTAAAGATGAAGGCATGACAGGAAGCAGGATGGGAAAGGGGGGAGTGACACGCAGCAAAGGGCCCCAGACCAATACTCGAAGCTGGGGCCGCTGCAGTGAGGACAAAGCCTCTGTACATGGGACGCCCACTCCACCAACTGAGCTAAATCGTGCCCCAACCTCACTTTTATTCTTGATTGTGCTTTAGAATTTAATGGGAATGTTTTTGAGATCCCTTGAAGCCAAGACATGCAAAATAGTAGTTCAACTCATCATTACTGTGTTGTCAAATGATAATCTCAGCATGTGCCAGTGAAGAGTGTTTAAATCCAGGTGTTTACACTCATAACTACACTAGAAAATTAAAGCAGGCGGTCGTACAGCTGCTCCGTTAACAGCTGAACGGCGGCTCTTGGAGAGTGCAAACACCAACATGATGGCAGACTGAAAATAACAGTAAAGACTTGTCAAATTACAGGCTCCATAATTTATTCCTCCTTTTTCTAAAAGACCTATAATTTGAATACAGTCGCGCAACAGAGAAATTAGATGTTATATTGTTTGGTCAGGAATCGCAAGCGTGCCTTTTTTTCTAATTCCACCAAAGTGTCCTACTGCCCCTCAAATTCACTGTTAAATACTCTCCAAGCAGAGATGCTTGTATCAACCAAACAATATTCTGTCCATACCAGGCAGCACTGGCAGTTAATCATATTCAAACTTATTTTGCAACCTACCCAAAAACTCTCTTTTCATCAGTCGCCAAGCACACATAATGATTATGGCGGAGGGAATATGCCAAGAACAGTGATGTTTTCATTCCTCACCATCTCCATCCATAGAAGAGGTTTCAAGTTATCCGACCAAATAATTGACACCAGACCACAGCACTCCACTGGTTTATGTGGTTAGATCATTGAGTTCTCTCATCTTTACTGTCAAGCCTCTTACTTACTATGTTATTAGGAAGTATCAGTATCCAAAAGGGGGATTTTACAGCTACCAGGGATGACTCTCAACTCGATGAACTGTGAAGTGCTCCAAGCTTCCCATTATTCTACTGACATCTGTTTTGTATGCTGCTAACAAATAAAGTTTCATGAAATTGTATACAATTTTAACACCTGTTAAATGTTTTAATTCTTAAATTAGAATATAAATACACTTTTTTAGAAATTCAAGAAATGGTCGTTGTTCTATTCTTAATATGCTGACTTACAAATGAATCTTAAATTAGTGAAGGAGGTGAGATGGTCCTAAAATAATATCATGATATTTCAGGGTATTGATATTCTTGATGAAATAACTAAATACAGAAAAATATTTACGGTATAGTATAACTCCAGCCCAGTTGCCAGAAAAAAATAAGTGTTGGCATTTTACATTTCTGCAAACCACTGATACATCCAAATTTGTACATCATAAGTATCATATCAACAATACATAATTGCTTACTCGCTGACTTTCATCTCAGGAGGTGGAGGGGGATGGTTGGGGCATTACAGCTGGAGGACACGGCTGCCATGACTGTTTCAACACTTGTAAGATTACATCAATGGATATATTTACGGTAACATTGAGACATTTTCCAGTCATGTTTATTCAAACCAAACCGGATGTTTTTGACAAGACTGTCCCCAACCCTAACCAAGTAGTTTTTAGCCAACCAAATCATAAGAAAAGTTGTCACATCACAACATAAATTAGAAAATTGAACCCAAAGACACAAAGGTGTAACAAAAATAGTTTTAAGACATCCATGGTTTGCAGAAACATACATTGCCAACATTTATTCTGGCAACTAGGTTGAGAACTCACAGTAGCTGCTAAGCACACCTAAGTTTGTTGTAGTTCATCCTTTTCTTTTACAGTCTTTGGGTTAGGGTTAAGTACATCTTTACAAAATGTTACTATATTCACAGCAACTGAGGTAGAATGGCACAATTAACATATTAACCAGTAAGTAGATGAACAGCAACTATTTTGATTATGGATTCAGAGCTTCAGTCATTTTTTAAGTCAAATGGCAAAGATCTGTTGATTCTAGAACTTAAAAGTTATGATCTGCTGCTTTTCTTTTTCCATAATGACAGTAAATGAAGAGTCTTTCTGCTGGACAAGAGATGACAAATTTGATGACCTGTCCCAACTTTTTTGACATTTTACAGACCCTTATTTATCCATTAAGAGAGAAAGTAATAAGTCAACGGTAATGAAAGTACTCATTACTTACAGCCCTAAAGTAGGGTCAGCATGCTGGGAATGAATTAAAGAGCAACAGCATGACCTCACCTCCTCTGATTTTGGCCAAGCCTTGGATCATCAAAACTCAGAGTCAGAGCTCTGTTACTGTTGGCACATGTAGACTGCTGAAGTTATGGATGGCAGCAAAAAAAGGGGCCTGGGAGCTGGTCCTGTTTGCTGAATAGTTTCACAACCACTCTTAGATCCATATATGGATATTTTGAGTGCCAGTAAAATGACTACAGATGATGTAAAAAATGGCAAGGTTTTTCTGTTAAATAGTTGAGATCTTGGCTGACAACTATGTGGTTGGATTAAAACAATAGCACTGAACAGATGTGACTGTTACTTAAATTCAAAACAAGTATATTTATGAGAAAAAAACAACAGAAAAAGCACTATTTCTGTTATTTTTTCCTGTAAGATTTCTGTGCAAATCATAGAGCAGGCCTAAGTAACAAAGGTAAATGGAAATAATGTTTGCCACAGTCCTACCAGTGGTATTATCCAATTAATCAAATTTGAAATGAATTTGACAATATATACAAAATCTTGCAGCAAACCTTTAAGCAATACTCGTCTTTTTAGTGGATGCTTTCCAATAACATCCCATAGAGAATCAAGAGTTTGTCACAGTGTTGGTGACTGAACAACTGTATGTAAATGAGAACGGCTTCAAAACTAGTTCCCATTCCTAAAATTCAATACTGGGTGCATAACAGAGTGTACAAGCTTTTTGGAGAAAGGTTTTCAGGTCTTGCATTGATCTCTGTTGGGTGGGGATTAAGGGTCAGAGGTCCTGATCCATGAGAATACATTATTGTCCCTCTGTTTCATGGGATATGAGATAAAGTCCTTACAAAAGATCCTTTATCTAAATGAAGCCTCCTTTTTGGCTCGCTCAACTTCCAGCCACTATATGAGCTCAAGAGACAAAAATAGCAGAAGTCAGCAGTTACCACAGAAACCCGATCGCTCTGCCGTTTTGCCGTTCTTATGGAGGTTACCACAGCAACAGAGACAACTGGTTGCCGTCAGAGGGCTGTTTGGCTTTCATCAAATGGCCATTTTCAGTAAGCACCTTATTCTTCTCATGGGCACCGACAGTGAAACAACACACAACCTGGAGCTAGCTCAGCAAGACAGTTCAAAACCCATTAGTGGCTTATCACTGATGAAAGATGTGATCTTCTCTAGGCAATAGAGAAAATATTATCCAGCTTTAAAAAAACAAAACAAAAACATAATGGCCACTGATGAAATAGCACTTATACAACGTCTGAGTGGTATGACTAAGGTATGGCCTACAGCAATCCTCCCACAATCAAAACATGCCTCCATTTGCCAATTGCATTTTCCCCGAGCTCATCCTTATCAGCTGGCATTCTGTTGGTGATCTAACATGAATCTTACACAGAAATAGCCTGGTCTCCAGTTGGTGTAGTGTTCGGGTTTCTGCCAGGGTTCATGGACCAATCTATTTTTAGGTTGAGGACACCCTAGAAGACTCTCAAAGTTCTTATCCATTCTGAAACTGCATTGCATCACACAAGTAGCGGCGCACATTACGGATCATTCTGGCTCCAAACTGTAAAAGTGCTCACAGTAGATGATCAGGAAATAAAGGTTTGATGCAGAGTACAATGATGTAACTGAAATCACACATTACATTGACATGCAAACCAATGTAGATCAGCACCGTGTTAATCCAACATGAACTTAGAAAAAAGGAAGAAAAACTGTTCGATATTGTATAGAACGGGGGTGGAGGAGGAATGAGGCCAATATAGCAGTACTAGGTAGTTGTTACAGGACTTCAGGTGCATCAGAATCCAAAGTCTAATCCAAAATCTATTGCAGGACAGAAAATCCAAACCGTTATCCCTGCATATTTATCAAATTTATATACAGCTAGGCGAGTTCATCTCATTGTAAACTTGTATTCGGCTTTTGGAAATCTTTGCTGTTTCATTTCCTGTCATCTCTCTACTGCTGCCTCCATAAGAAAGACATTAAAATGCCCCAAAATAGTGAAATTATGTTGGTCAGGTAATTAATGTGGTTTAGGCTTATTCTATACATTCATTACACTAAATAATATTTTTTCAATCCTTTGCTGAAGATTACAACTCACTCATAAATTCCCATGACCCAGGACATAGTCGAGACTATTGAAGACTTTTTCAAATTGCTTGTTTTAACAAAAAGTCCAAAACCCAAAGACACTTCAGCATGAATATAAAGAAAAGCAGCAAATGCTGAAGAAACTGAAACAAGCAAATCTTGAGTTTTGCTTACTAATTGTTGCAGCTGGCACTAATCTAATTGTCTTACAGGCCAAGGTTTAGGAAAGCCACCAAGGAAATTGTAAGCCTGTGGTTTGAACAATGATCTTTGCAAGTATCCATCATGATGAAAAGTTGCTTCAAAGGACATGGAGCCACTAAAAGCTATAACAAGATGTTCTCAAACTTGTTTCCAATTATTGGTTTCAGTGTTTTTTGTCTATGTGACGACAAAATCAATACATTTACAAATGCAAGACTTTGATGCAGCACTCTTTCAGGAACTAGTGACTCACGTCATCAAACAAATGTAGAGGAGTGACAGTAATAAGAGGCAGAACATGGAAATAAGTAAAGCATCTCAAAAACAAGCTACAATGTTGTTCCATGCCATAGAACTAAAACCTCAATGGACACCTCAACCTGAGCATCAGAGAACTTATTAAACTAATAGTAATACGAACAAAGGAGTGCTATGTCACTGTTGGTCTCTTCAGTTCACATCAATGATAATAAGATCCGTGCTTCTCCAAGACAATTTGACATCAGACAATCAATAGCCCCCAGGCTGCAGTACTGACTGAATGGGCTGAGGTGCATTTAATCTAACTACAAGACACAGGGTTGAATCCAACCTCAAGTTTTTGTTATAAGTTACTCACTTTCCTCTCTCTCACTTCCTGTCACTGTTCGCTGTGTACTAATGATAAAGTTGAAATGACTTCAAAAGAAAAAAATCAATGCCCCTTCAGGCAGGAATGAAATCTTGTACCACCTGCAAGTACTGACCTCCATTTTGATTAAGCGCAGACTTATTGTGCAGCTACTGAATCATCGACTTTTTAATATTAACATCCTAACAAGCAGGCCAAAGCAGAGAAAGTAAGATAGAACGCAGACGCCATTAGGCCAAACCTGTGTTGGATTGGGGGGCAGGGAGGTGACAGCTGATGAGGTCAAATGTCTTCAAATGAGCTCAGTCTGTGTGGGTGAAAAGGTAATTGCATTTACCCAAAACAGTGCAAAGGATGATGTTTCTGCTCACACTGGTGTCAGTAAGGTACATTTATAAGTCCTGCTGGCAGTTAAAAACTGAGGGAAATGGTTAATGAAGAGTGCATTTTAAAAGTCAAACACTTAATAACACAGAGGAAGAAATCCCTTTCATATAAAAGCTTGATCTAGGCTAGGTTCAATTTTCTGCCATTATCCATGGATGACTTCTGCAATTTGCAAGAACCACACATTTCTTTACAATTATTTCATTGTGGTCTAATGGTCAAAAAACAGGCAGGGGTCTGTTGTTTGACTCTAATCAGCAGATATGTTTGGGTAATTGTTGCTGAAGTTTAGATCAAACTATCTTATGTATATTGTCAAATATATAGGAGATATAGTGAGACTAAATTAATGGGATTTGCATTGTTTAGTTTTTGCTGTAGTGGAGAGGATAAACATGTTGGAAGTGATTTTCTTTGCTTCCCACTCTCTCTACCATCTGCCATTATGAGAAACAGGGAACAGAGTGGTCCCTGTTTGTTGCCAGAAAGTAATTCGGCACATTTCCCACCAAACCTGAACACTGACCCACAATGTCAAACACACCAAGAGGTTGATAGAGGCTGCTTTTTTTTCCTCCAGTGACAGTCTGGCAATGTACCATTCACAGTAATTATGCTAATGTAACGAAATAAATGTGGTTATGGCTTATTTTAAGACATTATGATATAAGCAAATATGTAAAAGCTGTTGGCTGTTAAGATCAGGGATGTTCCGATCCTATCTGGAGGATCGGGATAGGGGGCAGATATGGGCATTTGTCCACTGATCGGGGATCGGCAATTTTGAATGTGGACTCAATGCCGTTTTTTCATCAGAGCACAATTTGTGGCAGAACTCAGACGCACACGTAACGTTACTCTGGCAAACCTGTGGATAAAATGTCTGCAATGTGGAAATAACTTAAATTATAAAGCAAAAGCACTCCAGCGGCGACATTTCGCAAGGGGGTAACAAAGAAGCTGCATTTAATACTAGTTGGTACGAAATGGAGGTACCAAACGTGGGCTGTGTCTCACACAAACTTCAGATGGCTGTACACAAGGGTCTGCTGTCACAGTGCAGCATCATAGACTCACTCAGGAAGGTGGTTGGCCAATGTTGGAATAGCATGCAGAATAAGAAAGAGCCATATGAAAGTATACTGTGTTTCAACAAAATAAAAATAAAACTATTAAGGAACAGCACAATGGAACAGTTCATCTTAAAATGGTCTCACTAGCTGGATGATTGCAGGAAATCAGGAGCTTGAACAATATAAATGTTTCACTTTCAAGACTTATCTTTATCCTTGGCTCCATTTCAGGAGAAAACTTCCCTGTCTCATACTAACAACTTTCTCAGTGTTTCCAAATAAATTTACTTTTGCCAAGTTTGCGAATAAACTGTTGCTGCTTGGAAATAAACCTGGACCCAAGCCGTTTCCTAGCAAAGCAATTTCCCAAGAAATAGCCTATAAATGGGCCTTCAACAAACAGTTGTTTCAACAAACACTGGTGAGTTTATTATGTAAACCTAAACAGTTTTAAGGGGTATGAAGCTTTTGACCCATTTTGTCTGTATCTGTGAAATCTCATAAAGCTCGGAATGAATTTGCACAAAGCTGTGTGAAAAAGCCCTACATCAAATAGGCATGGGGCTGGATTGGTTTGTGGCAGCACCAACTAGTCATGAGGGTTTGAATGTGTGTGAAAAGTGAAAATTAAACACTCCACTTTAAGTACATTGGATCTCTTTAATTGCTTTAGGAACAGAATCCCATGATTTAATGAGTGTGTAGGCTGAGCATTTCTTCTTATATTTATCTTCCATTCATTTTATTATCCTATTCTACATTCATTAACAGAACCAATTAAGATGTTTGCTTAGAATCAATTCTTTGTAGAAAACCCCTTTTTTATCATGTTATTTCAAAGTTGAATACATGTCATTCATCTAAAAAGGCATGCTTGATGCGTTAATATCACATTAATAACATTTTTGTTACGAACAAAAATGACAGCTTGAGTTTTGGGAAGATGCTGAAACAGTTAAAGCTGAAAGTGAGAATAAAAAAACGTTTGCAGAGTTCACATATTTCCAAAATGCTAATCAATTGCCATTTGTCTACCCATAAGTGACTGTTGTTGTTGTTGTTAGTGCGACATCAAGGTGAAACAGACAAAACAGAAATATCTGAGCAAACTTGCATGAACTTTCATTATGGAGAGCTCAACCTACACACCTACGGTCATTAATTCTTTACTTTGATTGATAAAGAAACTTGAATGAACTTGAAACACAATACGACTCCTTCAGACCCAACAAGCTGAAAACTGAGGACATGCTATTGTCAAACCAACTTGGGAAGTGCACTGAGTTTGACCCTCAAATGACCTCAAATTTTGGCAAGAATTCAGAATTGTGAACCACAAGGGCACGACAACCTCAGTGGTGAAATATAACAATGTGATCTGTACCAGGCTGTACTTCCAGAATACTCCACGGTGTCATCCACTCAGCTGTGCATTACATAAACAAAGATTACTGCTCAGAGGAGAAGTGGTGCATGACAGCTTTCCATCACCGGAACAGCCAGGATGCTAACACACCACAGAGTGTGCTGTTGCCGGTGTGCATGCTAGCTCTGATCCAATGTCGAAAAATAAGTTACTTTCAGATCTGACTGTGCAGCCATGACAGAATCAATTAGATCAGCTCAGACTTCCTTGACGTATTGAGCAGGTAGTGGAGTGAGGCATCATGGTATTGATCATGGTGAAAGGTTTTCTTGAGAGGGTGGGGTGAGAGGGGGAGAAAGGGATTTGCCTGGAGACATCGGCCCACCAACAAATCAACACTACAACTCTTCTGAGGGAGGTGAGGTGCAGCACAGTGCCCAAAGACACACGTGAACGCAAATGTACACAACAGCCGTATGCTATGTTAGCTTCAGTAGCATCTACGGCTGGGAATGCCCTGCTCTGGAATCTGACTGAGCTGGAGAAACAAGACAGAGGAGGCTTGAGGAAACGATGCAACTCCAGCAAAAGCATCCATCTTCTGACATGCTCAATCACACACACGTAAACATGCACAAAGACACGCTGAAACTGCATTCAACCGACGAGCCGTTACATTTAAGAGGTCTGGAATACATACAGAGAGGCGGTGTTCACATATAGACACACAGTGAGCCTAAGTGTGAGAGAATGCAAAGCAAGCAGTGAGCTCAGCGTGACCAGCTAGCTTGTAGTGCCGACCCTCCGCACTAAAATGGTAGATCCCAGATTTCTCCTCATGCAATCTGCTACCAGCAACCATGGAGGCAAAACAGGAAGAAGAGAGGACAGGAGAGGAGGGATGCAGGAGCAGAGGAAACCTAGCCATTTCCTTTTCCTCCTCTCCCTCTGATAAAACACAGACATAAACATAAAAAAAGATTCATAAACATAGACAAACAGAGGAGGCGGGAGGATGTTGGTGGTACTTACATGAGGACTCTGTGCCGAACATGGCTGGGCCGGGAGCTGTGATGGAGAGGAGGAGGAGGAGGAGGAGGAGGAGAAGAAGGAGGAAAGAGAGGAGAGAGAAAGGGGAGGGTGATAGAGAGGGAGAGAGAGAGGGGAGGTTGATGAGCAGGCAGCTACACAGCGGGGGTCATCAAAGCAACACAATGCAGCCAGCCGGCCGTCGCTGCCTCCCAGACGGCCAGATGCCCCAGCTCCGCTTTCCGTCGCTGCTTTAAAAGCCCTCCTCCACACACACACACAGTCCGGCCGCAAAAAAAACACGAGGGCTTGGGGGAGATTAAATCAGTAAATAGAAAATAAAAACAAGCAGAAATCCTTCACGGCCAAGGCAAACTGTGGTCAAATCCAGAAACAGAGACGTGGCTAGCTATTGCATCTCTCCTCTTTCTGCAGTCTGTGTCCTGCTTCTCATCCTCTCCTCTCCGACACTCTCTCACTTCTCATTCCACTGTAGGATTTACTAACGGAGAGGGAGAGAGAGGGGAGGGGGAGAGAGAGAGAGGGAGAGAGAGGCTTTCCCGGGGAGAGGATAGAAGGGGGGAGTGAAAAACTAAAAATCTGGTGAAGAGCCGCTGCAGCCGCTGTAAGACAATAGCTATGCAAACAGCGAGTGATGTCACAACGGGGGGGGGGGGGCCTGTAAAAAGACTGACTGACTACTGCTGGCAGATGGAGAGGGAGAGGGAGGGAGGCAAGAAGGGAGAAGGGGAAAGAGACAAGGAGGAACAGCAGAAAAAGGGAGGGGAAGATGGAGAAGAGAGGGAGTGCAAGAGAGTAGAGAAGGAGAGATGGAAGGGCCGGATTAAACAAAGGAAGGAGGAGGACAAGGAGGAGAGGAGCTACGATAAGGAAAGGAAGGAGGAGGTGAAAGCAAAGGTGACAAAAGAGAGGGAATGAAAGAAAAAGAGGGAGAACAAGATGGAGAAGAGGGGGTGCAGTTTAGAGATACAGAGGGGGAGGAGGAAGGCAGCTGGGGCAGAAAAAAAGAGAGGGAAGCAGGCCAATCAAAATGGTTTGTCTACTTTGGAGCTAAAAAGAAACTGAGATACAGCGGGACACGGACACACACACACACGCACGCACGAGGGGGGCAGGGGGCTGCAGTCTGTCGGTTCGGTAAATTGAAATGAGTATGAAGCAGAGCACTGGAGACCGCTGTATGTTTAACTGCTGTTAACCAAACATACACACCTGGCCATCAGGGAACCACACAACAAATGTTCTGTTGTAATCACAATATCATTAATCAAACCTGCAAGAATATTCAGTAAAAATATGGATTCACATTAAATCACATGTATTATATATCTCATCTTTGCTCTATAATAGACTGAAGTTCAAATGCAAATATCTTAGCAAACCTTTGAAAATGTGAGGTGATTTAAATGATATGGATATACAAAACATCCCAGACTGCAACCTTTAAATATTTGAATATCTTGGGAATAAGCAAAATATACCTAATGTGCTATACTGTATTTGAATGTTTCAACACAAAGTGTGTATATAGAATTAAAGAATTTGTGAGCACTTACTCAACCATCCATTCTCCATTCTGTATCTGCAGGTTTCAGAGAACAAAACCCAGGGGTTCATTCCATCACGCATATGACTTGTAGATTAAAGGTTTTAGTACAAGTTGTACTGCACTAAGCTCAGAGTGAGCAAGTTTACAGAAGTCAACTGGAAGTTGAAGTTTAATTTTGCTCAAAAAGTTTAATTTGTCAATTGTCAAAAAAGCTGCAGATTAATCTTCTAATCTTGAATCGCCCAATCTTTGCAGCACTACTACTGTACACAAATCATGGTATGTTGCGAGAGCACTGTATTTAGGACATCTGAATCCTTTTCAGAGCTCTAAATCTAAATGATTCAAGTTTTTCTGCCTTTTTTCAGGATGCATGGATACCCTGAAGTGAGAATGCAGCAAGTGATGTCTCATTATTGATGCATACTGTAAAACTTTAATGAAGTCTGAAGTATGGAGCCTTTAAATGTAGTAAAGTGCACACATTACCAAGTAACTGTGCCATACTGGTGCAGGCTGGGCCTGCTTTGAGCATCTGAATGGGTACAGTGGTGAGTCTTTATAATAGCCTGCTAACCTAAATACATGGGAGGTCAGCCGGACGTCCTTGTGTCCCCCACTGTGAATGGGTTGAAGCTAGCTAGCATGTGGATTAGCCAAGCTGCTGAATAGAGGAGTGTGTACTGACGGAGGCCTCTGTTCTTTTGTGTCTCATACCCAGTCGCCCTCCTCCTCTTCTCTCCACGTCTTTGTCCTTCAGGCACAGGCAAGACACCACTTCTCTACTCCTGCTACATTGCAAAAATGGTTGTATTACAAAATATTTATATAATAAATATAGTTTTGGCCTCAATCTCCTGATCTTATATTTTCTTAAATATTGATTAAATATGTATCCAACACATTAAAATAACAGCCATGGCCTCATCAATCTGACACGCTATATTTTTCACAAGTTACTTGATCCAAAAATTTAAGGTCCTAGTCCAAAAATCTTACATTTATAATCTTAAATTATTGATTTGTTACGAATTCGAGATTCACTGGGAGAATCTTCTGAAACTGGCATGATGTGATCAGTTACAGACAAAACGTCTCACTCTGTTGAAGTTATGAGGATTACAAAAGCACTCAGGATTGTACAGTTATGTTCAATGACGTATTCCGTCACAAAGAATCTCTGGTTGCGGAGGGCCAACAATAAACCAACAAACAAGTTGCATTTTGGGTTACAAAGTTAACTGGGTGTGAGTTGGAGTTAATAAGATATCTGCCATAGAGATGTCTGGCTTCTCTCTTCTCAGAAATAAAATTGAACTAGATGGCACTCTGCTTGCGGTTCAAGTTAAAAAACAAAACAAAAAAAAAACAGTACTGACGCTTTTCAGAAATCATTACCTGGTAGCTTAAAATAATCCACAGATCTTGTTGTGAGTTTCATGTAGGAACTATTTTCTAAACTAAATTTGCCAGTCATACCACCTCGAAGAAGGAAACATGCTCATCGACCGGAGGCTTGTACTTGTGAAGTGTGAGATGTAAAGATTAATGGCTTCCTCCTTGGCGGAGCTGTAACATTAGCAAATTTGCTAGCTAGCCTCTTGTCTATGAAAAAATGCTGGCTTCCTTTTTTGCTTGATGATGCATGAGGAATAATGTTCCGACATGAAACTGCAAATCCTACAGAAGCCACAAGAGAGAGATGAAAAAAAAGGAAATTACAAACATTATCCTGGCAAAAAAAATAAATATTTCACTGTTGACCATTATTAAGTCATAAACACAGCCTCAGGGAAACAGTTGGGGCGCCTGTGATCTTGAATAACTGGACACGATTTCTGGAAAGAGACATTGGTGTTGAGTTTTTCCAATGTATGTTTTGGGGATATTGAGCAACACAAGCCGAGTGCCATATATCTGTGGATAAACAGTACTACAGGTATGAGGGAAAGTATGTATTTTTCATTTTGGGTTGATCTATCACTTTAACATTAATCACTGACACAATCAGTGATCCGCCAGTGCTCGTCGTTGTAACCACTGAAAACGCAATGGTCTGTCCTGGAAAATACTTATTATAAGCAACTTGATAAATCAACCGAATAACACACCAAAAGGGTGTTACTCCAAGTTTGTATTGCCGCTACACTGCCCGTCAAGGCAGCTTCTGTCAAACACCACATGCTTCAATGAGAAAACACATGCAGTAACAACCTGTGCTCAAATCACTTTAATTAATACATTTTAAGGCTGAACAAGCACCCACACAGCATCACAGTTTGACAGAAGTCTTATTCAGATCTAAACTAATTGCCTAACTGAATAAACTAATTGCACAGCTGGCAGTACAGAGTGTGCTTCCAGATTCAGATTATTCAGAGGTTGGAACATGCAAGACCACTGTACACTTCAGTTATTTTTTTGACAGAGGAATCACATAATCTACACCACTGTAACCTAAAATCCTATGTATATTTTCTGGATTTCATAAAACAGACGAAAGGTCTGTCATGAAACGCTACAGAGTTTTTACACAGAAAGCATCTTTCTAGAGACAGAACAGAGTGCAGAGCTCCTCACTGTCAACTTCAGCCCCTTTCTCTTCAGTCCAAGTGTGTTTGAGTCACATATGGCCTATGGTTACACACTCTGGCACCGGGCCTTGCTCTTGCTGCCACACTGATAATTAGGATGCAAACCTATTGCCATAACAGCAGTGAAGCCCAGGTGAATGAGTCTGTTAATTGAGTCAGACAATGAGTAATGGAACAATGCTGTCGTTCAATGAATGCTTTACTTAAAACAGTGCTTCTCGACGCCTCTCTCCAGTGGAACTGCATTCATGAGCCATTTATTCCTGAACAATGCACACCTCACCCCGCCCCCGCTTCCATCACAAAGTACCACCCCGAAAAAGCATCTCCTCCTGGTTGCTAGGAAACTGAAAATAAGCGTGAGAGGAGTGTGGCCATCCTTCAGCAGGAGGAAAAAATGAGGAGAGGGATAAAAGTGAAGGAGGAAGAAGGAGAGGGACAGTCACTTAGGGAAGGCCAAACTGGGACACTCCACAAGAATTGATGTTGGTAAAAGTGTGTTAATAATGAGAGAGAAGAGACGAGACATAAAAGCAGAAAATCATAAAGAACTAAACTAATTAGAGCTGGGAAATGTGTCAATTTTATTTTGTTATGATATTACACTAGATAGAACTAGCTAGACTGTTACACTTGTTTTTATATACGAATGCATCAAAAGTCATCCTTTCAATAATGTTACAATATTGATCAAGGTATTTGGTCAAAATATATTTTTTAATTGTTTCAACTTCAGAACTTTGCCAAGTGTTTTGTTGGGAGGAGCCTCTGCTCAGCTGCTCAAAGTCGACTAGAGAGGCTAGGCAGGACCTGAGGAGTAAACGGGTCCATCGTCTTCTGCTTGAATCCAGAGCCATTTACTGAGCTCAGAGATTAATTTTGAACATATGTAATACAAAGGTGGATTTTTTTTTCTTTTTTTCTTCTCTCCTATTTATCACCCTGACTGCAGCAGCAATCTATAGAGGAAACCTCTGTTGTCAGAGTTTATGTCATGTCAGTATAATACTGACTGCTTACTGGAGCTGTATGGGAAATGTACTTTACCTCACGGATTATGGAAATTGGAGGGGAAGAATCAGAGTTCCTGGTGAATGTAAAATAGCGAGCGTTTCCCTGAATTCAAAACACATAGACTCACACTTTCTCCTTGTGCACCATTGCTGGCTAATGTTGGCTCATGGCCGATATCTGTTCAAGGTTGGTTGGTTGAGGTTTTCTCAGGGTTCGAACCCTGTTGGAATCATTTGGGATATTCTAAGTTCACAACCGAATAACTGCTACCATCACTGTGATATTATGTTAAGGCCACTTTGCTCGGCCCTATACGCTACACTAAAATTTAAATTAAATTTGTTAGCTTCATGTCATCCTATCCTTGACTGATGTTACAAAGACTGAGCACTGTTTGGCATCATATTCCAAGGAACAGATAACAATTGAGTACATGCATATGCCAGCATATTCAAAGCATCAGGGAAGAAAAGCACTTTTGTCCTCAGGCCATTGTGTCTTGCATTTCCACAGATTTCAGGAGAAGGCCAGGATCTCAGAATCACAGCAGCTTTTCCCATCAGTTTATCTGTTAAGAGTTGACAAACCACCCAGCCAAAGGCAAATGCTACTGGTCCAATTTGGCATTTAACTGGTGGTCATTTCCTGATCTGATGATGAGAATGAATTTACAGCACTCAAAGCCAGCTGGTGTGGAAAATGGATTGTGCCCAACACATCCACCATGTAGACAACAGCAGGATTTGGCAGTCTTTTGAAATCCAAACAATCATCCCCCCCTGTTTCTTTTTCAGAGGAACCAGAGTCTCCCACAAAAGGAAGGTCGTGAGGCTTTGATTACCTCCACTGGGTCACAATTCAAACGCAGCGGCATCATTCAGCTAACTGGGTCAGGAGCACTGTGACTGCCACTGCTGACACCAGCTGGTCAAATTGAGGAACTGTGTGTCTCCAACCACACAGAGCTGCTATTAATAGTCCACTGATGGATGGACAACCACTGAAATCAAATGAATTACAGTCTACTGGCCTGATAAAAAGACATTCTTTTGCTTTATAAAAAAATGTTTTTACAGCAATAGAATTGCATTAGTGTATGCCGAGGCCCAACCATTATTTCCTTCACCACCAATAACCGTCTTCAATGACAGGACCCCACTGAAGTTAATGCACAAAGAAAACACTTGATAGGGACAGGTGTGGTGGGCCGTCACTTCTTCTTCAGCAGCTCCTTTGGCAGAACTTAACTGAATGGGTCCAGACAAGCTGTAGTTTAGGAGGTAGTATACTAAAAATCTACACTAAACATTGAGCAACCCGAGAGTAATCGATTCTGTCAACTAGTTTAGGGAACTAATTTGGGCTGCATGAAAAAAAAATATAGTGTGATTGTTTTGACAAATATGATTCACAATTAGTGAAAATAATTGCAGAATTCTGTAGCCAGGGTTCTCCTATACCATTTAAGCTTCAGGGGCAGTACCTAAGCCATTCTGTGCACAACCTAAACCAACTGAATGGAAAATCAATGTGGAGAGCATCAAAAAACTTCATGACTTTTCCCAGATCAAAAGGTTGTAGTTATATCCTGGTGGGCAAGTACGTTTTTTGGGTGCCTTTTTTTTTTTTTATCTGCTCCAGCTTTTTCGGCCTTTTTTCTGGTCATATATGGTTCAAATAATGGTCCAAAATGATGTGAAATTGCATTTTTCTCTTGAAAAACTTTGCTACCCAGTAAGATACTTTCTGATACAATACCATCTTAAATTTAACTGTTAGGAAAACAAACATAATACTTGATAACAGATCTTCTATCTTTGGGGAAGCACAGACTGATTTGTCCAAGTTCAGTACATGTTGTTTTGCTCTATTTTGCATTTGTAACAGCTGAATTTTTCCCTTCCCTTTCCCTCTGTATTTCTCTATTTGTCCCATTACGAACAACGTTGTGTAAAGACAACAGACGTGATATACTGAATTCGGGGTCCCCGGGGTTTTCTTTTTGTGACAGGGGCCTGACACAGGCCAGCAACTGACTGATGGCAGTGCCCTACAGGTAACAGATTCATGACGTAGTAGAGTTTAGAGTGGTTCCATACTGCCTTGTATTAAATCAGCGTTAAAAGTTAATTGATGGGCAATTACATGCTTTAGGAGCCAGTAAAGGCATTTAAAACCACCAATTATGGCTTCATGCTCCATATTAATCACTGGCTCGAATGCTGCCAGCAATTGACAAGCCTACAACATGAAAACAGTGCAAGCCAACTACTGGATATTTCATAATAGATATTTCATTATAATCAGTGACATATATTTATATTTGAAACAATGTGGCATTGTTTACATTTGCTTCTGCTTGCTGCCATATTGATGCTGGTGCGATGGTGGACCCAACATGAGCATTTAGTACATCTTGCCTATAAGTAGTGCAAGGAGCTTCAATAAAAACTCTATGGCTTGTGTTCATGTCAGGAACCTGAGACAGTGCAACATGCTTTGATTTCTCGTAGAAACTATCAAAGACAAAGACAAGATCTACTCAGAGAATTGCAAGAAATTGACTTGGAAGAAGTATCTCTGAAAAGTATTTTAGAAGTAAGGTCAAGCAGGAGGGGAAAATGCTGTTTTTTCAAATTCTTAAAAGACACTGGTCTATATAGCAGGATATAGTGTACCAAGGTGCTAGTTCCATAGATGGCAGCAATGCAACTTTTGGGTGCCGACTGCCGTAAAAAACCCCAAAGAAGTAGAAGAAGAAGAAAAGCTCTGGTCGAGGATCCCGGTGGCTGCGACAGACTCGGCAAAACATACCTAAAACCGAAACTTGGACTATATTAAAACAGCTACAGTCAGAGCTTATCTAATGCTGAATTTTCACTAGTTTCACTACTAAACCACTGTGAAATTAGCACACTTATTATTGTTAACATTTTCACGTAGTACAAAACAAACAACCTAAAACTTACAATAATTGGTCAGGTACAGTTACCCGCTGGACAAACTAATTTGGATTAAATCCGCTGGGTCTATGTTTCCCATCGCGGCACGGAGAAGGCTGCTCTGCCACTGCAGCGGAGAACGAGCTAACATCCATGCTAGCTGCCTCATCGACCTGTGGCTCAGCCAACGTCGCGCCACTGCACACCTGGTTAACAGGTGAACCAGCGGGTTCAACATCTCCTCCTTTGTTCGTCCGACTTCGGAAGAAATACTCCAGCGGTTTTTGTTTTTTTGTCCGTTTCTTTGTGACATCCCATTATGTTCAATCACAAGTAGCCTAGTTAGCGTGTAGTGACGGTAGCAGTTGTTTGTGGGGTGCGATGAAAAGACACCCGACCTAAGACCCGCCATGTGTTCACGTATTTACCATAGGATGTCGCCATTGCCCCCAGGCCGCATCCAGCCCACCAGCCTCCTATTTGTGGCCGCCTAACTGTTATTCCTTCACTATGCCGACCCGCTATAAATTGATACCAACACCCGACCCTAACCCGAAGAAAAATTAGACAATTTTTAAAAATGAAAGTAAGCCAGCGTGGGGAATGGGAGTTCTGGGAGGGCGCAACCACGCATGAAGCTCATGAGCTCATATGAAATATAAATTCTTATCATTTTGAAATGCAGGAATATTTTTGTAGATGTGTCCTAATAATGTTTGTTTGCTTTTTTTGTTTTTTGCACGTGATGCCTTGAAAATGGCAATCACAAAAGCCGACCCACGCTCTCCAAACGTCCGACCCGATCCGCACCTGTGTCCCACACAGTACATTATTTTTCACCCGTTTCATCCAAATGATGACTCTGGTTCGCATATTGACAATTTGCCAGCTGTAGGAGCCTAGATTGCATGAAAATGGCGTGTTCCAAGTTCACAGCTAAAAGAAAAGTGGACAGTGAAAATCAGCAATTCAAAGAAGAATGGACTGAAAAAAATGCATTCATTCTCCCTCCAACCAGCACAAGACCCATGTGCTTAATATGCCAGGAGACTATAGCTGTGATGAAGATTTCCAATTTGAAACGGCATTATGAGACGAAGCACAGGAATTTAGAAGAGACATTTCCTCAAAATTCAGAGGTAAGAACAACAAAAATAAATGCACTGAAATCGTCATATCAAGCTGCAAGCAGGATTCTTGTCACATCTATGACACAACAACAAAAAGCAACAGAGTGATCACTTAGAGTGGTGTGGATTTTGGGTAAGCACAAGAAGTCATTGTCTCAGATGCATAAATAATAAAAGAATGCATGACTGAAGTGATGGACACAATGTTTGAAGGCAAAAAGAGAGGAAATATTCAACAGTGTATTTTAATCTATGTCAAAATGGAAATTACATTTTATTTTAGTTCGTTTTTTTGTTGTTGTTTTGAATGAAAAGGACATTTTGTTTAGAATATTACAGTATTATTGCAGGTGGCCGGACCAACCTCAATATATGGACCTTTGAGTCAAATGTCTTGTTTCACCCACAACCCAAATAGACGCAATCTACTGTCAAAGAGAGGTAAAGCAACCAGAAAATATTGACATTTAAGAAGCTGGGATCAGAGACTTTTCTTTTTCCCTAAAAAATTGATCAGCAAAATAGCTGGCCATTAATAATTGATAACTATTCAATTACAGTTGCAGCTCTATACAGAAGACTGTCCAATATTGCAAATGGTTACTAGGAGTCTAAGTTTGAAGTTTAAACCACCAGCTACCACACAGAAATACAACTTCAAGTCAAAGATGTAAGCTAGTGCTATAAAAAAAAATGCATTTTGTCCTTAATTGTCATGAAATATAACAGAACATGTCTGCTGGGTGATACAAACAGACTGTGTCCGATATCATGCAGATTCTTGTTAATTTTATCATTTAGTTTGAATAGATTCAAATATGAGCATGCAGTCAAATCTTGTGCACTTAAATACAATCCATTGCATGTGTCATTCATCAAACTGTCTCAGTATGCAAAGTAGGGAGCCACAATGAGGAACAGAGGGTGGGGAAATAACAACCACCCGACTGTGGCTGTTAGCCTTATCTGATTAACTAATCTCTCTGGCCTGTAACCAATCAGTGTGCAGAGTTTATTTTCCATTTTGTTACCGGGGTGAGCACCTGAAGCGTTCAGTGTTTTGTTTGGGCGGAACTAAAAGGTAACGCTTTCATTATTTAGCCAGTCTTGCTGCAAAAGTGCATTCTGTATTAGAACAGGATTAACAGGTCACTTTCTTTGCCAAAAGTCACATAGTAACTTCAAAATGGTGAAAGAAATAGCCACAACAGCCAACGGTTGTAAAATGTAACTTGAATGCGGTTGGCAAAAAGGCGTGTCACGATTCTCCAAATCAACTATTCGATTTCACTTTTGATAAGATCACAATTCGATTTAGTTTTAGATTAAATAATATTTTTTTCAGCACTCATGGTGATGCCTTTGTTAGATTGGATATGGATTTGTAAAGATCTACAAATCATTGGTTTAATGCCCTGACAACTTTCATTGACATTTCAAATTCTTCTTCTACAACAGCTTGATTCAATCCTGGCAGCCCTTTTGCAGGATAGTGTTGGGCAAGTTCAAATAATGTTCACCACAAATCCACACTTCAACAAAAAATAAAAGTACAAGTAAGCAAATAATAGTTTTCTCAAACCTGTCCGGAATAAACCCCGTTTCCAAACAAATCAATAAAGGTCAACATCTCCTTTGCATTCGGGGTTACCTGCAGTTCCAGTTGAACGGATGGGATAAGTATCCACAAAACAACCTGATTCAGATGACACAATTTACTAAGCTACAGTCACCTTTGCACAGCCCACATCTCAACTTTTTTCATGGTTTCAAAACTCTGTTTCTGCGCCTCCAAGCTTCTCCTTATCCAACCGCTGATCATTTTAGATTAAATGAAGGGAATCCATATTGGATAGTGGCTTTTACCTGGATTTACCCAATCACTGTACATCTGGCAGAGTACCTTTGACGCTTCGTACAGTCAGGGTTGACTGTGTAGCAGCTGTGACCTTTCCCTCACTTGGCCAGTGCCCTCACTGGCATGGCGGTCAGATATTAAAGAACCAGCTGTGAGGGCTTTGGAGTGTTTTCCTTAAATTACCACACTGGATGCTTCAAGGTGCAAAAGTCTAAAGGGTGATCCAGGCTTTCTGGTATGGATGTTCTTCACGGGTACAGCTGATTGAATGCAGACAGAAACATGGATGAAAAACAGACCTTGATCATGGACTTCTTTCCAGGCAGGGCAGGGCAGGGCAGGGCAGGGCAGGCTGCCCTCTCAAAGGTAGAGCAAAAATTTCTGGCTGAGATCAAGTTACCAAAGCAGTGCATAGGTTCTAAATAAAGGTTCCCTTCCAGTCTGATCTGGCTGTGTGGTGAATGTGTGCTGTGTCTCTGTGCGTCACATCACTGAGCTAACTCAGGGGGTTTCTTTAAATGAAATGTTTTAAATCTCAGACTGATCACATTCAATTTCACCTTTTGGGATTGGATTTAGGTCAGTGGTCAGTGTGATGTCTTACTACAAAAATCTTGTGCCTTTTCCAAGGTTATTTGTATATTTTCAAAGAACATTCCTTGTTTCCAGAGCTGTGGAATGATCTTGTTTACAGTACAGAGCTTCACTGCCACATCCAAAGCTGACAATGTTGGAATCTTTTTGCAGTAACACGTCAGTAGGAAAAATATCCAGTCTTCAAAGAGATTTTATTTCTGAAACATGAATTCATTGTCTAGGGAATATAAAGCCAGGGAAAAATGCCCTGAAGATCTGTCTGAACCCTGATACAAGTTATCATCAGTGGTCTTCAACGCAGAGCCTGCCAGCATTCTCCAGAAAAACAGAAAGACAAATCATATGCCATTTCTTCGATTACAGCACGGCTCCAATGGTCACTGAGGCTACTAGCAGCCGATATGCAATTACACAATGGTCCGTAAATCTCACAATACGCTCTGACCTTTTCAGTCCTGTAGCTTAGCATCAAATTATAATGCTTATTCCAGCATCAAAGACAATATATTTTCAGCAACCGAGTTCAGCTAAACTCAACCTCCATTCATTGTGATTGTCAAGTGACTAAAAAGAGATGCAAATGCTGGTGTGAGAATTTGCTTGATGGATGATCACTAATGCAAAACAAACTCTGCACTGTCATCATACAGGATGCGGATGTATTGTTGAAGCAAATCTATATCTTGATTGGCAAATCCGTTGCTTGATGATAGTGTATGATGGTATTTTTTTAAACATTTAAAGCACACACAGCGAAATGCAGTCACCTTTATCAGAGTAGTGACTGAAGTAATATTTTATGTGGCCCAAATAATTAGTAATAGGAATCAAAAGGTCACAAAAAATAATAAATGCATCGCTGTGTCTATAAGTCACATGGAATGTTTAAAGGGGAAACTGGAACAGCCTTAGACAACACTCAGACACACATGATAGCTGAAAACACTGAATACATCACGTTGTACTGGACTTGTGCAACAATTTATGTTTGATGGTGCAATCAAAAATGCACTGCTATCATATCTTATCTCTGCTAAAACTACATGACAGTATGCATGTCACACCATTTTGCAAATAAATAAAAAAAAGGTGATGCACCATTCATCCATGCTGTAAAGTCCTCCATATGGCTTACGGCTGCAGCATATGGTAAAACAATTATTTTGCAATTGTTTTGACAACTGTAAATTAGTCATGATATTTTTGCATCACAATTTTCATTTTTTACCCAGAAAATGTATATAATCTTGATTGATGATGTGTGACATCTGTTGGGGTCCGTTTTCCTTGCATCTGTAGAACAAGATTTGTTGGAATATTACATTATAATGCTGTTTTGTCACACATTGTACAGTGCAATTTTGATGAATATTTCAATTAATTCAAATTCAAATGAATTGTGCAGCCCTAATATCCTATGATCCGTTGTCAATTTGGTTTATATAGCCTGATATAACAAATTACAATTTTGGAATCTGTAATGCATTCGACATCACGTGTTCCTTAGACCCTTGATTTGGAGGAGTGAAAATAGAGGATGGATATGCAACAGATGTGCGCACTCATCTGAGGAGGGTTGTGCGTCAACACTTTAACAATGACAGTTAACACCAATTCTGTAGAGGTATAATCTCTTATTGCCATAATTGACTTGCCAAACAAAGATAACATCAAACTGAGCAGAAGCATATTTAACTGACTGAAACATCAGCGGTGAACATCGGTTTTTGGTAGGCTAATAGCTATCAGAATCAAAAGAGAGCAAACAGATTTGACGCACATACAGACACACCACAGTACAATGCAGCAACAAGATATGATGCATTTTGAAAAGGGGACATCATTTTCACCCGCATGCTAACTTGTCTTTTCACAAACACTCATATATCCTCTGTGAAACAAAGGTGTAAAATGAATTAGCTCATGAACTGATTGCTGCAATATTTACACAGGAAATTTAGCATGACAGCGAAGGCAAAGTCCTCAGACCTGACATGATTTATTCATTTGTTGAGTAGGTGAGCTGATCTTATTAATGCATCAACTCACATTATGGTAGAGAGAGTTGGGAAGTAGGGGTGGGAAAAAAATTCAGATTCTTCGATGCATCGCGATTCTCACTGGAATGATTATGTCTCGATGCAGACAAGTTAATAATCGGAATTTTAAAACTGAAATTAGTTTGCCCCCTCAACATTCAGTTTGCCTGCTGCAGAGTACTATAGAAAGCGCCTGCTGATTCTCTGCTGTAGACACATGCACACCGAACACACGTGTGAGTTGTTTATGTTTGAGCGGCGACAAAATGTCTGCCATGGCCAGCACCAAGCCTATAAGACGGGGACCGACTTCTTTGAAAGCTACTGTATGGCAGCATCTTGAGTTCCATGAAGTCGAGGGGAGAATTGACAAGACCTACACAGTTTGTAAGGTATGTGGAACTCAACTTGAATACTTCAGCAACACAATTAATTTGAGAAAACACAATTCATTTGAGAAACCACCTTGCGCAATACAACCCAGATTCGGGAGAGTAGCAGCGACCTGTTGCAGATGGCAGGCAGAGAATGATCGAGCAGGCGGTCGCACAGCTTCAACCAAACTCTGAGAGGGCGAAGCAGGTCACCAAATCCATTGCAAATTGTATTGCACTGGATTTAAGACTGTATTCAGTTGTGGAGAATGTGGGTTTTCGGACAACGGTGTTCAATCTAGAGCCAAGATACAAAATACCATCTTGGCGTTAATTCACTGACAGTCTGCAGTGAAACTAAAACAGAAGTTTTGGACACTTTGATGAAAGCGGGTCGTAGGTAGCCATGTTTTAGTATGAGAGCTGATACATAGATCCATAAAGTGTTGAAATGCAAGCTGCATTGATTATTGCACTGAAAGCTTTATTTATTCTTATATAGGCAACAATACACAGTTTTTCTTTCTGGGATATGCTCATTGCCTGTAACAGGAGGATTCTGTGTTCATAGAAAGTCATATTTATTTGTGACAAAGAAAAGCCTTTTCTTTAATAAAATATTAGAGAAGGCAATTAATCTGTTGATTGTTTTTTATGGTCATCACAAAAGTAGGAAGTGATTAGCAAACTCTGAGCAGCAAACTCAAATTTAATTATCATTATTATTTTAAATCATGCATGAAAATGTACACATAAAAAACTGTTGCCTCAAGATGCATCGAGAGAATCGTATTGTTGACCTCAGAACTGAATCAAATCGAATTGTGAGGTGCCAAGAGATTCCCACCCCTACTGGGAAGTGACTGCATATATGAGAATCATCATCCTAAATGTGTTCTTATTCTTTCATATCAAACTGAGGGCGAACTGTGGTCACAGATCCAGTTCAGGTTATGCAAGCCAACCCATTCAGACGACAGATTTATCCAGGTCAAAACTTTTGTGTGAAAGATCATCATCTGTCAACTGTTTGGTAGGTAACTCCATGACTCATAAGCTGCTGGTGCTGTAGCTTCATTATGACACATAATGCAAAGAAGCTACACAACATGTTCTAAGTAAGGGACACGAGTCTTGCTTTATGACCCTAGGGGGATCTGTCTCAATCCTGCTGTTACTCAAGTGATTACTATAGGTGCACGTGTTTGCCTGCAACAAGACCAGGCAAGTCATTATTGAGAAAGCCAAAAAACTACGATCCAATATTAGAGGAGGCAAGTTGAGAGGAGGCAGCTAATGAAATACAGTGCTGATAGTTCAGAGGGGGAATCCCAGAGTTCAGATCGCCTTTGTCAAGGTAAAGGAGAAAAGGGGAATTTAACGGTTAGTGAGGAAGAGGAAGTGAAAGCATAACATCAATGCAAGCTGTTACTCTTGAGTTTAAAGGTGTGTAAGGTCAATCAGTGTACAGATGAATTCCACTATGAAGCTAGCTGAAGTAATATTTGCAGCAGAGAGTGATGCCTGCAAGTCATTAGTACAATGTGAAAAAGGAGGCCATGCTGGAGCTTAACACAACCACGGTCAAAAACTCTTTTGCATAAATGGTGTGGCAGCATAGAAATCATTCGGAACATCTAGTAATGTGCATTTGTCCATCCTTATCTACATACACATTACACAGTTTAGAGGTGCATAGTTTTGCATATCAGCAGCGCAAAAGTGTTCATTTCAATATGAAAATCTGCTGTTGTTTCACATACTTTCAAAATGTACATTCTGACTCACAAGCTTCTGACCCATGGAGAAAAACTCCAGCTAAAATACATCATTATGTGTGATCGACTGAATTTTGACACCCTGCTTAGCTTTCATTGCTATATTTTACACAGAATGTGGCAGTTCTAGATTGTGGACAAAGAGGATTTGTTTTGATGATGCAATCTTGGGATTTGGGAAACCCCACCACCCTTTCATGACATTTTATAGACCCACACTAATCATCTAATGGAGTAAATAATCGTTGTTTGAAGCTCTATTTCACATGACCAGCTCAAAAACTTTCTAGCCAGTGTTTCAGGCGATCATAGCTTATTTTTTGTCTCACTTACAGTATATCTAGCATTTGGTGCTGAGCAGAAGGTGATTTCAGACCTCACCTAGTTATGTAGACATTTTTATGACTAGGCTACAGGATGCCACAAAGACAGTTAAGGAGTCATTTCAAAGAGATATCTGTAGTGGTCACAATCCAGGTTGTTCACTAAAATGTACAGTCCCGCCAGGGCTCCTGGGTGTGACTATTTTGGTTGAAAATGCACCAAAAAAATCTGTAAAATGCAATTATATATTTTCATTGGTCGCACCGGTGTACCTGATAGTCAGCGGGTTCAGTTAGAAAAAATGGACAAGGTATTTTTTTGACAAACAGCAACTGGATGTGAAGACACATTTAAGCCTATTAATATGTTTTCTGAAGATTATTTTGTCAGTGTAAGGCAGGAATTTATGCAAGTACATTTTGCACAGGCTCTACAAATTCCTTGAATGCGAACCAAAGAAACATTACGAGCCTCATGAAAATGTTGCAGGGTTCCTAATCCAACTCTATGTTCACCTTAAGCACCCAGCCTGACGTCATCGTTGAAGTTAACCTGTCACCGGTCCTATAATGCTTAATCCGCAGTGTTTGCTCTGGTTATGTTTTAGCGTGGCAGCTCATGGGAGGAAAGATAGAGGAAGCGAGACATAATGAGTTATAAGATTTTGTCAAAAATGTGTTACTGGGTGCACCTTCATAATGTGCACAACAAAAACAATTTCATCTCGGGCCATCATCCAAAGTTTAAACTATGGGTAATTTTAGCCATAATCAAGCAAAAGTAAAAGTAGAGGTTATTATTATGACTCCAGGGATGATACATATTTTCCATTTAATAGAAATGCTGTTTTTTTCCCCCCCTCACAAACTTGTCTATTACCAGGAAATGGCTGATGATACTACTGATGAATGTTGTTAGAGATTAGTCAATTATAATCGTAACTCAGCAATAATATGTATTAGGGTTTCGAGTGACTTCTAATAACATTTGAAAAAATTAAAATGATCAACATCATCTCTCATGCTTAAAGTAGGAGGTCTGGAGTTTTGTCAGACTGCAAGATGAAAAGGCAATGGTTGCAAACACGCCGACTCTGCATCAACACCTCTGTGCAAGAAGTGCCAAGGTGAGAGTCAGCAGCATTAAATCTGACAAATAAACCTGCTCCTGCCTCTGGTTAGGACTGTTCAGTTCCAACACATACATTGCTATTAAGACTCCTCAACCAGCCTATGAGTGCCTGAAGGCTCTCCTGCCCTCTCTAGTTGGAGCCAGCTGGCTTTCTGAAAGAGCACATTCTTCCATCTGCTGCTCAGCACACAGTCACTGGAGACTCATCACTGGCTGCTGTGAGCGCAGGGAGACAGATAATGCCAACTCAACCACTGAGCCGACACTGAATGCCCAGCAGAGGTAAACACTTGAGGTCCGCAAGGCTAACAAGCACTGGTAAACTTGACATGAGTTAGTGCTTACATTTCTTTTAAAGTCACTAACGTTAGGCTTGCTTTAAATGCATCCCCAACAGAGAGGGGTTTCCCCTCATGTTAGAGGAGAGAAAACTTGGCAAACAGGCAGCACGCAGTAATAACACCAGGACACGGTTGACATTGTAAACTCTGGAGGACCAGATAAGAGATATTGCACGGACTCATGATGGAGACCATTGAAAACAATGCAACGCTCGGGTCTCTTGAGTGTGCCCAAAGTGCTTGGCAAGGAAATCTAATAACATCCAGGCTCGGAACACTCAATTCCTGCTCTGCTGTGTACTTAACAGTGGCCACGCACGTTTCCAAACATGAGGATTTCCATTTAAACCCTTGCTGAGCGTTAGCCACTCATCCTGCTAGCTAACGGCTAACTGGCTAACGTTTGCAAAACACACAAACTTTTTTAAAAGTGGAGGCACTGTGAATGGCAGCGTCGGGGGTAGTCGTTAAAGCGACGTGTGTTCGAACTCACCTCAATTTGTGAATGTGAGGAAGCGAGTTAAGTCCTCACTCGTAGCGACCATTTCTTCCACCAGCAGTCCAACATGTGTCTAGTATCCAGCAGCAGCGGACTGTGTGTAGACGTGTCTGCAAACCGCGGCTAACGTCAGCTAACAGTTACCAGCTAGCCACCGGCTCGCTAACCTGGACAGTTAGCTCCCGCCGCCTGCAGATGTCGCTGTCACTGATTTACCTGTATCTCTTAAGGCAAGTTGAACAGCCGCTCAAAATGGATCATGAAATACAATATTATCGTTTTTAGACATGTAAAAAGTGAAGAAAGAATGCATGAATACACGCCTAACACGCCGGCGGAGATGAGCGTTTCTCAACATCTGCGAGTGGACAACTCTCAAATCTATGGTCAAACGTCATTCTTCTGCGCATGCGCGTCTATGCTGAGCACCTAAGCGCATCACATTTTTATTTCTAAGTTTTTTTTTCCTGTTGAAATGTCATGTCATACAGGTACTCAAACAAAGAATAGAACAGGGAAATCACCCATGGACCACACTGGTGGACCCCTTTATGTAAACCTCAATAATAAATCAGAAAAAAAAAACAAAAAAAACGTGGTGCCACATTTTTCAATGTTTTTGTCTCCCTGGTGTTTTGTGGAGACTTCAGATAGGCAAATGAAAGCATGGCAGCAACATCTTCACATTTCACACAGTTATTTTTCTTAACCACACCATGGATGTCTCTTTACTCAAGTCAAATGCAATTTTTATCTCTGCCTTTATATCTCAATAAAAAAATAATTTGAAGGTTATCTGGCTGACTTATAATCATACACAGAGCAGTACTGCACTACCAAGGGCTAAAGAGTGCAAGTAGTTTATTAGTAACAGAGTATTTCTAAAATATGAAGTTTTTCATCAGCTCGATTTATGACACAAAAGCTAATGCCATCATTACATTTTGAGAGCTATGGTACGTTGATGCCCTTAAAAGCTTCAATAAAACACAAGGTCTGCAGTTTATCTTCATACCTTCAGAAACAGATCTAACAGTGATTTCATTGATCTTTGACCTCATGAGATCAATCAGTGAATCGTTGCATAAAAACACAGATAAAGTCTCATCAAATACAACTTCTCAGGTATTTCAGAACCTTCTACTCTACTACGAGAGTCTGTATAAGTGTAAAATGTAATTAAAATCTGATTAGTTCCCAAAATGTGGTTCAAGACCTTTCAGTGTCCATCACATGGATACCTGAATATCACTTATGATGCCCTCTAATGACGTTAGCTCAATGATTCTGTGTAGTCATATTTAAAAAATTCAATTAAAATAATCTGTTCAATAGTGTTTTTCAGCAATAAGTGCAGTTAAATAATGTAATGAAGGTGTGAGAAGGTTTAGGAGGATCTCTGTATCGCAATAATGACTATCAGAAATTATGAGTGAGTCAGCAAATAGAAAATTTGTCATTTAATGCAACATAATTGTGACTGAATTACAATTAATCTCATGGAAATAAATCACCAAACTGACAGACAGGATGTTTCATACAGGTATATATTACAATGTGCCTTGTTATATAATACAGTCAGGTTCTGTTTTTTAATAAAAATAAGCACTGGAGGAGAAAGTGATACGTTTTAATTTTATTGTAAATTGGACATTATGCACATTACTTAGCGACTGATGACTTGTTAATTAAGCTTGTTAAGTGGTCACAGAACTCCCCGCGCTGAGTAAGGGTTCAGATGATGTCAAGTCAAAAAGGCAATTTAGCCAGGAGCACTGTGAGCTTGAGAACTCACATACAGGACATACGGTGAAGGAAGTACCAAAATGAGGGAACAAGAACATTGAGTGGCTGACAGTGGTGGCTGCTTGTGCCAAAGATACCAGTCAATGAACACAAAGAACTTTTCTTTTTTTTTGTTGACCGTATGGGACATTAACCGTGAAGTGAAGGGAGGCGTTCCTTTCTGCCAAATATCTGAGCTCTTTTTTAATTGCGAACAAAACTCTCCCAAAAATGATTGTTTCACCATCATTGCAAATTCAAACCGTTTTTCAGCAGGTCAAATAAAAGGTGTGGTCTCACTGACACAATAAATATTGCACACGTGATACTGTATTTTATAAGGATGTTTTTGCATACAAGTGTCCACCCCCTTTCCTATGTCTTGAAATATTTCCTCAAGTTACACTTTCCCCAAATACGATTATCTTTATCTTAGATTCAATATACAGAGGAGATAACATTGTCTGTATAAAAACAAAATAACATCGCTAAAAGTAGACATCCAATGTGTGATGTGACATCTGGTTGTGAGACCAAACCTTTCTTTGTCCCTTTTATCTAATTTCTGTACAAAGACGATACAACTATCCAGTCATGCAACGTTGTTTGGGTGGGAGGGGTGGGGTGGGGGGAGTTGTCTGTTATGTTCTCCGATGTTTTATTTTATTTTCTTTTTTTTTTTTTAAGCGTTCTGCATCTCCTTGCCAATCTTGTAGCTCAGGATCTTGTTCCAATCGATCTTGGTGCGTGTCACAGGAAGCTGGCGGCGTAAGGCTTTGAAGGTAGTGTCCGACATGGTCTGGTAATTCTCATTGATGGCCGTCTGGAAGGAAAAACGGAAATAGGGAGAAAGAGGTGAGAGAGGAGAGGCTTTTAAAAATCTATTTAAATCGAGTTAAAATTATTTCCAAGTAAAGAAAACTTTGAGTGATCAGCAGGAAAACCTTCAGAGGCCGAATAGTTTGGATGTTGAACTAAAAAAAATATTTTTTTTGTTAATTTGTTTTTTTACCGGCACTGCAATGAACAGTGATTTCCATGATCAATTAATTGGCCAATTATTTTAAAGATTAATCTGTTAAAATGTCAAAGCCATTGTGAGCCATTAAAGTGACATCTTAAAGTCCAAAACCCTTAGTATCATCAATGTCAAAGAAATGCAGCAAATCCTCATATTAAAAAATCTGGAACTTGCTTGAAAAGTGCCTGAAACAGTTAATCATTATCAAAATTGTTGGGTATTAATTTTCTTTGAATTGACAAAGCGATTATTTGTATTCAAGTGTTTTCAAACATCTTAAGTTTCTTCAAATGAATGGATGGCCATTAAAATCCATCATCTAAATTCATCAGTGTGACTCACACAACTGGGAAATTCATTATCACGTCTATCCATCATAGCATAAAAATTTGACATCCAAAGGAAAATCCTGTGATGGAAGTTTGCGGTGGGGAAGTGAAGGATTTCATCATTTAATCCTGTCAAGAGTAAAACACGAGCTCTTCACGATGTCTCAGTTTTAGAGACTTGCACACCCCACAGTAATCATTTCTATTAATAAATGAGTCAAATAAAGTTTGAAGTAAGTGAGAACCCTGACAGTAAACACATGTTGTCAGGCAATAGTTGAGTTTCCCTGCAACAACCAGCCTGTAATTGGCATATTTAACACAGAATATCCATTTGACATGTTGACATACCTGATAGTCGTTCTCTGCAGCCTCCATGATCTTCACAAACTCCTTTGCAGTTGAAGCCTCGTTCTGAAAGAATATGACACAATTTATATTGAGAAGTAGTCAAGTGAATACACCACTTAACACCTCCACAGTGCAAATTATAAAACCTTAAAAACACACACCCAAAGGAGATGGAAGTGAATGCACATTACATTTTCTTATCTGTCTGTATGCACATGAACAAATGTGTCCAGTTATACTCACAGAAATTGACATGGACTCCTGGACCTCTTTGTGGCTCACCAGCTGAACGTTGCCATCTTCATAGTAATGAACCTGCAGGGAATTAAATGCTTAGACTGACTCTGTTGTGAGCACAAAATTCAAAACAATAATTAGCAACAAGCTCTGTGAACAGCAACAAAAATGTCTTGGTGTTTAGAAAGTGAGCCTGTCGGTTGCATCGCAGAGCAGAAGAATACCTGGATTTTCATGATTCCTGCCACCTGAGTGGTGGAGGGAGAGATGGTAAATTTCCATTCTGACCTCCAGCGTCCATTCCTGTGCAGAGAGGAAGAAGAACACAAGGCTTGACAACATCACACACACACATACATTAGGGGAGTTGGTTATAAACTTTTCTAACTCGATTTGCTTTACGGGGATGTACGATCAAAGATTCGATTTTTTAAGTGTATGTATTCCAACATTACAGACAGGTGAAAAGTTAAATGAAAAACCTGAATAAATGAGTGGAGAAACACTAATAAAGGGAGATGCATCCTGACATGGGCATGGTGTGATGAGTATGAAAGTGGTGTGAATCACAAACACTAGATCTCAAACCCAAATTAATACCAATAGGAACCCCAGATGTATTAAGATCTTTTGGCTGAATGGTGTTTGAAGCCACCATTTGACTTTCAGAATTGATTGCACAGAACCTCAAAAGCTCTTCTGAGGGCTGGTTTTGGTCCAAACCTCACTAAAACCATTTTAACACTAAAATGAGCAGGTCTGTGCAGTTTTTGTAAACACTGGTAAACCCACTAAAAGTAGATGATTGACTTCCCATTGCCAGTAAACAAGTTTGCCTCTGTTTTTTTTTCTCATGAGTCACATTTGACATCATGAACTCATGAAGAAAAAGGAAAGAGTTGAGGCAAGCATGGAGGCCAGTGGCATTGTTATATTGTCTACTCTTTTAAAAATATCTTGTACGTCAGTCTCTTTTTCAAACTTAACTCTGACTGAACAAGGTTCGCACTGCTTGAACAGAGATGGAGTATCCTTTTTCCATTAGCGTCTGAAACTTGAAGGTGCAGGTGCATTGCGCTTAAAAAGGGCAAAACTGATCATGTCTACCTGGGCTTTATGTTTCCATCACTGCTAATCAGAGCCGAAACCAATTAATATCCATGGCTACTGCAGAGTTATTTGACCTGGGAATATGCCAATTGTACTCTTTCAAAAAAGCCAGATGTTGGGGTTCTTTCTTCAGTGTGAAAAGGGTTCAAGGGTTTCTTATTTTCTCCATTAATTTGTCATTCATCTACAATCACAAAGCAGTGGATTAATATTAAATAAGACCTCTAAAGGGCACTCTAAATTGCATCTATACAATTAAATGGCTAAACATTTAATGATAATTAGAAAAAAAGGTAGGTTAAGTTTTCTTCTTTTATCACAGAAAGGGTAGACAGTCGAGTTGTCAAATTTATAAAACTTAGAGTGCTGTTTAAAAGCAAAAAGGTGTTTTATGAAAAGCTGCTTTCTTTATCACAATGTCACTGTGTTGAATCCAAGTGTCACTTTTTTATGTGCATATTATAGAGTCAAAAATACAGGATGATAAATATATGATGTCTCTATTTCAATTTCATCTTATCCCAAATCTGCCCTATAGGTTCCTCTTTACTTTAACATGGCAGGTAGCAGTAGCAGTCACATACAGAAGCTCTGGGATCATTGCACCTAATAACCTATAAGCCCAGTAAACCAAGAGGATTGGTACAGTTCTTATCCAATTAGATTAACCCGATCAGAAACAGCTCAGCAATGCTTATGAGGACCAACCTTTTAACGCTCCAGAGTTAAGTGCCAATTAAAGTAATGCCTTCAAAGCACCCTGTTAATATCAAACAACACTTCAGGCTTTTTAGGCTTATTCAGTAAAATTAGGTTTAATTAAAACCATCTGTGGCAATTCTATAAACCCTTTTGGCCAAAAGTAAAAATGACAAGGTAGCTTGTCAATCTGGTGCTAAATGGAAAGAGAGACAGAAATAAAAATCACATTGAAAATTGAGAAACTGTACCAGAAGTTTTTTGGTTGAAACTGATGGCACTCGATGCACACGATGATGGTTTGATGTCCCTCGATGGTTTTCCCATAAATCTGAAAAGAGAAGAAAAAACATTTCACATGCTAGGAACTTTTCTCCTCACACTTGTCAGCTTGTTAAAGGCCACTTTTCTTAGTTCTTCTTTACAGCTGTACACGTGAAGCAAAGACTGAGACAGTGGTTTGTGGTTATCAGCTTCACATTTATACTCATGCTGACCTACAACACAGATACTCTTATATACACACGAAACGTGTTCAGTGGCCTATTTGGTAAGCACATGCAACAAATCCACTGTTGCGAAATGTTCCATATCTGCAACAGAACTCTACTGTTCACTTTGCATTAATAAAATAAGTAGCACAAGAGATGCTTTATAAAGCAGTCATGCAACCATCTCTAAATACCCTTACTTCCTGCTCTAACTACTTCTTCTTGCTGTCTTGTTTGTGTTTGCTAACTGTGAACGACGATTTGATAACTAAATCAACTTAATGAAGACTGTTGAGGTGTCAGTCAAAAGAAAGAAAGCCAAATGTCAGGAAGTCTTCGCATTGCATATAACACAATCTAATTACTTATTTTTATAGATAACAAACCTGCATTTTAACTAAGCATGCCCTTGTAACATTTTGTGGTACATTTAAAAAAAGATTCAGTCTCTAAAATCTCCTTTTGCTAAAGAAGTCAGGATCATCTACAGAAATGTCTGGATTGAGGGATTGATTGTCTGTTGGTAGATGCTTGGTGGGAGCTACTTATGGTTGTGTGAACATATACGTCTGTAAAGTATAGCAACAACTAAGAAAAAACTCAACCTCGATGTCAATTGTTTAATAGTGGAGATATAGATTTAACCTAATTCATTTTAAAATACTTGAATATTAGTTGTTCAGTGTTCAGTGGTAGGTTTAAAGGTTTGAAACATGAGATGTGTGAACTTTTCAAGAAGACTTGACTCATTTTGACCAAAACAAATTTAAGATGGATACATAGAATTAGATAAAATGTTTGTTGCAATTAAGACCTTAAAGGTGCAATATGTAAGAATACAAAAAACTGTTTTTAACTATACGACTTCTATGTACTGTGTTGCAGAGATATCTACTGAAGTTATCATGCTAACCAGCTAGCTTTTGCCCATCCTGCGCCAAAGCTAATGTGTTAGCTGTGTAAGCCCAAATACTGTCCCGGTGCTTCGAACTTCCAGCATGGACTGCAAACTAACTGAGTGTGTTCCTAATGTGTTCCTTAATGTGACTAAAGGTACATCCTTGTGATTATGGGGTGGATCATGACGTACGGTGCAGACTCCATTGGGATAGTGCTCCTTGACGTAGGCCCTGACGGCAGAGTCCACAGCACTCCTCCAGCCCTCCAGGGAGCCGTCAGAGTCATGGGGCCGGGGGTCACTGGCCTCCTTCCTCAGGTGGTCGAACTTGAAGGAGATCTTGTTCTTGGGGTCCAGGACCCGGCCGTTCCCAAGGTCACCATGCTCTGTGATTAAGACCTGGAAGGAATGAAGAGACAGTGAGACAGAAGGAAGCGAGTGAAAGAGCAAGGGAGGAGGTAATGGGAAGTGGAATAGAGCAAGTCAGAATGAAAGACAGACGAGCAGAAAATAAAAGAAAACAAAAAGACAAGGACATGAAGGAGAACCAGAGACAGTAACACAGAGAGAAGTGGAAAAGACAGGAACAACAGAGCGGATGGCAGAAGGCAGGAGATTTTGTGTGGAAAGGGAGAGAAAAATCAAGAGATTAATTAAAAGGATGTAAAGAGAAAGAAAAACAAAAGAAAAGGGGGGTGATGGCAAAGGAAGAAGGGAACACAGACATCAGCATCAACTTTCCATCTACTGTCTTCCTCATCAACACTCAGCTCAGCCTGTTGGGTATCAGACAGGGGAATTTCAACCCGTGATGTGGGAACAGAGGGACATGATGACATCTTTACATAAGACATTGCAATCATTACACACAGCCACATTCATTCAGCAGCATGTTTAACATTCACAGAAACTCAGTGAGCGCAATTAAATAAAAATAAACCCACGTCTGTGATCGTATATCATGTGGAAGCAAGAAAACGTTTTATCATTTGTAAAGCACATGATGTTAAACTAGGAAATGTGCTTTACAAGAATGATATTCTGCTCTGTAAGGAAGTATCTCTTTAGCCTTGACCTATTGTTCAGTGTCGATAATGGTGTAATAATCTTGACTTTCTATTATTTTTCACGCTTTACCAACCCAAAATGACTGTATTTGAAATAGTGGGAATGATACTCAATCAACTCCTACTGATAACGCAAATCCTACTGATTCTAACTTTAAGTTTAATATACTTTGAATCATATTAATGTGACTTGAGCTTCAGTTAGCTTTGCACAGAAATGACCGGTAGAAATGTCTGTCAGAGAGTTATTTTTTACTGGGTACATTTCAGAACCTGTACTCATCACTTTCATTGCTTTTACTTGCGTAAAGAAGTTGAATCAGTACATTGACCTCTACCAGTCTTATTTTGTACTTCTACTTGAGTAAGGAATATGCACACTTTTGCCATCTCTGATGATTTGTAATTTATTTACACTTCTACCATGCCAAGGCTATAAATGCAGCATCACAATCTAAAAGTGAACATTTTTAATTGAGGAGTCTCAACTGAGAAGTAAGCCATATGGTGTAAAAGCAACAAATCTTCATGTGACATGAAATGAGTGAGCAACACTACCGAGACGAGACTGCTGAATGGGATGGACAGTGAGGGCCGCAAGGGTAAAGCCGGAGAAGTCAGCAGATTCACACCCATGATGTCATACCATTTCATTTAACCTCTGAGCTACAGACATCAGTTTACATGGCTCACCTGTTCTTCGTAGCCCTCAACTTTCACTGGGGTAAACTGGTCCAAGTTGTACTGTGCAAATGCACTGCAGAGAGAGAGAAACAGTTAGTACATGCACTCCAAACTCTGAATGAAAGTGTCTATCTACATGGTATATGCTGTCGGGAAAAATGAACGTAGACTGGAGTGCTGCATGTTTCTGTCCAAACCTGACCGAGTCAAAGACAGCAGTAACTAAGCCTGACCTTAAGTCAACAGGCGTTCTGTTTTTTACGTTGGGCCCAATTGAGGCACCTGACTCAGTTCAATGTAAGCTGAAGTTCTGAGTATGTGCTACCCTGTCACACAGTCTCACATTAATATTTGCTACCTGGAAAATATCAAATTGGCTCTGTGTTGAGCTAAAAAGACACCACGTTATTAACAAACACTGTAAATAGCCCAAACACAGACAGCAGGTCCGTCATCAATTATCACTTATTTTGGTTCTATATTTACTTGATTTTTACGCTTGAAAGAATAATGTAAACTTAGCATATTATTACTACATATTTTTAAAATGAACTTGAGAGCACCGTGTCAGTACGTGATCAGTCCTGTCCTGACATAATTTCTAAACATTTGGTCCCAACCCGGCCCGGCCCAGTCTGGCCTGTGGGGTAGCGAAAGGTTTGGGTCAGGTATCCAAATGAAAAATGTATACTAGATCCATGATATGTCTACATGGACTAATTTCCTCTTTCATTTTCACTGAGTGCAAGTAAAAACAATTGTAAAAACCAAACAAAAAAGGCTATATGTAGAATGAAAGTCAGTCTTGTTGACAAATGTTTCACTTTCTATAGTTTACATGCTTAAATGCATATTCAAAATATTCATAAAAAACCTGGAAATACAATCGACTTACTTCGCAGCACCGTCCCTGAGAAGATTGTCATTGTTGAGCAGCAATCGCACATCTGAGGGGGAAAAAAGGCGCGATAATGAGAGAAGAAAATGTAGAGGAGAATGGTACAGCAGATTAGTACCATGACACACACCAACACAAAAGACAGAGCTGCTTGCAGTCAGTCTTTGCAGCATGTATGCCAGAGGAGTGATGCAGACATGGTAAATTAGTTCAGTGGAAGAGGCTGTGAAATCACACAGAGATGAAAGGGGACAAAGTGACAAGAGGAGACTGTGTTTTACTGTGTGTGGCTGTCAGGTTATGATAAGAGGCAGACAGACAGCCTCCCAGTGCTGCTCTGAGGTGACGACATTTATTGAGGCAGGACGAGGCTTTAACGATGCCAAAACACATACACACACTCTCTCAAGGGGCGCTCCTCTAACAGTGTGGTGTCAACACTGGCACTGCAGGGCGTGCTACACTTTGGCCAAAATACCATAGCCTCATTTTGCTCTCTGACTGGCCACAGAGGTGTGATTAGTAGCACACAAACAGAAATGTTTTTCATTTTGGCTCCTTTTTATGAGCAGCAAAAATTCTTTTGGAGACAGTTTGACAAAAAAACTGTATCAAACAAGTCATTTTAAAATGGAAAAAAAAAGATCCTTTGTAAATGTAAGTTTTTGTAATCTTTGACTTTGGCACCACCCTTTGGTAGTACTAAATAAGACACATAAGTAATTGGAAATAAGTACTGTAATATTGCAGTACAGTGTAAAATTCAATTTCTTTCACTAATCAGCAGTCGTGGTAATTCATCCTTGCTTATTTCATTTCAGCAAGAGATTTGCTTCCACATGGCAGAGGTGGGATCACCATGAGTCAACTTCACCCTATCACCTCTTTTGTCTTCAAAAAACGCAGCCATCTGTATGTCTATATCCACACGCATCCAGTGACAAAAATAAACGTATGGTTCAAGTGCAGAGGGTCACTGAACTTGCAAAGACAGGAGGCTCAAGACCTACCTAGTTTACCTAATGCTTTACATCAAGTACCTTATTATTCAAAATATGGCTCACTTTGTTTATATTTTTATTCTTTTTAAATGTTCACAGCCTGTGGGCTCTCATGAGAAGGATTTTGACTTGTCATTGCAAGAAAAGCACTGGTGTAAGTAATACTGAAGACAATGGCTTCATCCCATTTAGGTGTTTCAGTGAGCCGTGCCATGAGTTGGTATGCATGATATTAGGTTCCTGGCACAGGAACTGAAATGGAATGCAGAGACTATCGACCTAATTAGTTATAGCTATGTTTGACAAGTAAGCCGTCTATTCCATGATTAAATTTGCTCAGGCTGTTTGCTCTGTTGACATTTTTTACTGAAAACATAGTGTTTCAGGGTTTTGACCGGTCGAACTCTGCAACACCAAAGGGAGGCTTGGGGAGTATACACTATATTTGTGTGCATGACTCAACTTTCATATTTTTTCAGAAATGTAATTGCACAAAATCAATCTTTACTAGCCTCTCTACAAATTGTTTTACATTTGGATTTGCACCCACATCCTCTAGCGCCACCCAACTAAATTGTGATGTTCATTTGATCGGTACTATGCCATGTGCAACTCTCAAAAGAGATGAGAAGTAAGCTGACGGCTCACTCCTCATGCCAAGTTCTCACTACAGGATTTTAGCACTGATCTTCCAGTGGCTGACTGTATTTGGACGTTGTCAATGAAAAGCTTGGGATCAACGGCAGATCAGTGTGCACTCCTGTGCTCAGGAGACAGCTCGCCAGCGTGTCACCAATGACTGCTGAGTCTCGGACGAATCAGCGGGCCGGGATCGAGCTTCAGTCAATGAAAGCTGACACTCTTCTCTGTTCTCCCTCTCTCCTCTGCTGTCATCCACACAATCCAGTCTTATCATGCATCTGTTCGTATGGAGTGGGCAGAGTAATCGTGTACTGCTTCTATCAGAATACATAAACTTTTCAGCATTTGTAATGGTGTTGTCTTTGCTGAACCACAATAAAAGCAGAGGAGTTCATGTTTTCAGTGCCAAATGTAATGCTTGCTTTCCACACTTCCACCTCATCCATTATCTAACAAATATTTTATTAAATTTTCCTTGTTTTGATGCATATCAGAGCACAAACAGCCTGGACTGTTTGGACCATGTCATTCCTGTGTCACATCAAGTCTGTTCATGTGTAATGTGAGACCCCCTGTCACTGATCAGTGATGAGGTGTGCAAAGCACAACGACTGCAAGACTCCTGATATGACAGAAAACTGTCAAGTGTGAACAGCACAGAGATGACAACATTGAAAGTTTTGTAGAGGGCATAGGCATTAGCTTCTTCCAAGCACTTTGCTTGTTGATAACTGATAGTAGAGAGGCAACAGGTGATGAAGGAAGGAGGAGGAGGAGGGGGGGTACCAACAGAGTCTTGCGAAGAAGACAGAGTACTCACCATTGAAGACTTCGTTGAACTCTCCTGGCGGGGCATGGATGACAAAGTTAGCTGCTATGCGTACCTGCACACAGAAAGGATACAGGTTAACCCACTTTCTGAAATCTGAAAGCCACATTTCATGTGTTTATTATGTCATTTGTATTTATTTTGACAATTCTCAGCATTCCTTCTGAGAAAGCTGTTGTTTTTTTTGGACAAATTTTTTAGTTTGCTGAAGTTTTAGCCCACCCCAGCGCTGCACTCCGTGCAAGTTCACCCATTAATGCCTAAAATCCACAATGTAAACAGTGAATACATGTCTGCCAAGTGGCCAACAGAGGGTGTAATGTTACTGTGTCATTGGTTTGGAGGGTGGAGTGACGCGGTTCAGTGCTTCTCTCACTCGGCAGCGCATCTGAACAGTCATTTTTCCCCTTCCTCACTTCTCTTCTGCTGCTGCACCACAACACTTCCTGTCTCCAGGTCACATGTCAAACTGACAGTGAGACAACGGCCCCTCCCTCCCCCGCATGGTTTACAACCATATAAGGACATAAAAATGTGCTGAGGACTCTAGTACACGCTCTCCCTCTCGCCCTACCTCTATATTTCTCTGCCTCTCTCTATCACTGGCAGGGTCCGGTGTCCCAGCCAGGTTCCCCCCGGTCTGACAAGCTGGTGGATCAGGAAAGGTGTTCCTAAATATGCATGTGTGTGTGTGTGAGACAGCGTATGCGTGTCTATCCCTCGGGCCCTTATTAGCACTGTGTGTACACAAGTGCTCTGGCACTGGCGCAGAGCTGCAGATTGATTCTTGCTAATGAGCGACACTGAGAGAAAGGAAGACACTTGGGGAGGAACATGTGTGTCTGTGTGTGTGTGTGTGATGCTGAGATCAAAGTTTATCTGCATTAGTCTAATCCTCTGTCATCAGATCGTCATGACCCACTTATGTTGAATGATCTACAATTCATAATACAATAAAGGTATGTGTGTTTGTGTGACTGCACGACACACATTGTAAAACAGCTGGTGGAAAAATGTGTTTGTTTGTGTTTGTGACTTGAAATCCCTGTGGGAAGAGTCATTTGCATTGGGTCTCCCTCGTTAGAGGACAGCGGTGTAAACATGCTCTCAGTATGCAGAGTGCATCTCCCAGGCTTGTTTCAGGAGAGTATGTTTAGATATTGGTTAACCAAAGTTACCTGATCAGTTATCTGATCAGTTGCTGAGTAAAAACCTCCTCACATCTGTGACATTGACTGATGTAAGAAGTTCTCTTCTGGGTTTGATTCAGCCTCTAATGGAACAGGTCCTTATAACTGAGGCCCAAGTGCAATAAGCTCTTTGCTATTGTCAATCCAGAAAAATAATTTCATAACTGTCATTAGTGAAGGTAAATGTACATCAGATGGTATGCTGGCTTTCTTGTGATCTGAACTGAGCTGATTCAGAACAGTGTATACGTCTCAATTTCAATCAGCCCTGTTTATACATGCAAATAAGTCTATCTTGTCAACCTAAAATATACAACACTTAATTATTTTAAAAGTGATTTTCCTCCGTTTTGGTCTCTTATCCACACCAGGCCTGGATCTGTTGTTTGTCTTTTAAAACCCATTAATGTCCTTTACAGCAGTACTAGCTGGGCGAAGCACAGATACATTGAAAGACATTTTTTAAAAGAGTGGTCGAAGTTTGAGGCTACAGCTCAAGTTGTTCTTAACATTTTTCACTCAGAATTTTTAACAAACTAAATGGACATAAATCATGTTCATCATCAGACGTACATTCATTATAATGAACTGCATTTTTGTACACAATATTTTTTAGTCATAAACATATAGTCTGGCAGTTATAGACATAAAATGTTTAAATGCTGATAACTTTGAGAACTGCTTGGCCACTTTCATGTTCATTTAGAAGGGTGTAGAAACGACAAGATAAGCTTAGAGGACTAGTTTAAATATCAAATGCAAAATTGTAATCTCTCTCTGCCTGAATCTGGTTTAAGTTTAATAACAGAGTTTCAGAGTTCAGCAGGACCATTGAATCACTGCTGAACATTGGCTGTATAGTCTCATAGCCAGAAATAACAAAATGAGTCTATTCCTTTCCATGCGTCTCATCTTGCCACCTGAATGTAATGTAACACGATGACATGATATCAATAAATCCATTTTCGGAACCTCTTATTTGAATCAGGATCACTGGGGGCTGCCCCAGCATGCCTTCGTCAGGAGGCCGCATACACCCTTTAGAGACAGCCGGTCCATTACTGGGCTAACTAATAGACACAGGGACAAATACATTCACAACTAAAACAGGAATTTAGTTTCCAGTTCACCTGCCTCAAGACAGGCAGGTCAGTGAAGAAATCTGAGCAGACCACTGTAATGATATTTCAGATATTTTTCTCTACCCTGGCAAGGAAAGAAAGTCTGGGCTAAACACTGAATTCCCATACTTAGTTTGAGTGTTTGGCATGAAAACTGTCTTCAGCACAATGGAGATTGGCATAAATAATGCTGACTGTGAATATTTTAATCCTACTGCAAAAAAATGTGAACTTGCACAATTAATTGTGTAGCGCCTGCAGCGAGGGAGAGACCAGAAAGGACTGCAAAGGAATGGACAGGGATGTTTTTACAAACCCATCTGACAGCAGAGCCATGCTAACTGTTTTAAGGTGCACTGAGCGGAGAGGAGCTGAAGCCAAGGGAATGTGATGTGGTTTAAAATGAATCACTGAAAGGAGGAGGAGGAGAGGGATACTCCATTAGCCGATTATGAAAGAGGTATTGACTGTTAAAAGCTAGTTAAGAACAGCGTAATACTTCCTCTTCCTCTAAGTACCTTCAACCAGTTCTGCTCATGCACTGAGACAACAGCCTACATCTTCCTACGAAAGAAAAGGGAGGTTTCTTGCAGCTTGGTTTCATGTTAAACACTATCCCTCTATATGTTAAGGGATAATTAGGGTTGTTGCAATTTCAGTTCTACATTGAAAATGGTTTTGTTAGTCTACTACCCCTATGGCATCTGGTAACTCTTCTTTTTTGTGTTTAATAGTTTGTTTTGCGTTTGCTTATGTAACACTTGATGCATTGACATTTGTCATTCAACCAATTACTCTTTCTTCCTGTTTGCCTGTCCTGTTACGACTGAAGAATTGCATATCATTCTACTGCGGCAGTGATTGTAAGATGCTGCTAGATAGACACCAAGATGGCACAGCAAGAAGCGAAACCCCAAGTGCAGACAAGAGGAAGTAGTCTGCTTCATGCACTACTTTACCAGCTTTCAACCACAAAGTAACCTATGCAGAGCCTGCCAGAGACAGAATATGAATGTAAATGTTCCTATTTTCTTTTGAGAAACCCCAGCAAAAAAACTAATAACTTTAGACCAAACTTGACCAAAGCCTGTTAAACGTTGAGATATATTTTACCTTTCAGAACAAAATGAACCAAATTCATGGCTCACTTTGCAGAGGTAATTACTGTTGCGCAGCAGTTCGATTGCTGAGCGGCATGGTTACGAGTTCCTTCCGGTGACAGTATGCTACACTGGGACGGAGGCTACTGGGACAATTTAGAGCTCTGAGACCTAATTTTGAGCACCAACTGCCACTACGGTACATGAAAGGCCGAGCTCGAGGCAAAAAGTCTCTGGTGGGAACTTTATTAACTAACTCAAAGTTATTCATGCTTGCTGTGCTATCAGATAAACTTACCCAGAATTTGCTGATGCTTATGCCTCAAATCAAGCCCCGAAACATTTTTAACATATGATAAAAAAAATGTTCTACAACAAGTTACTCCATTGAAGCTGAATGATTATTTTTACCTGTTTGTTTAAAAAAAAAACTTAAAATATTACAGATTTGAATGAGACGCAGTTCCTCAGATCAGTCAATCAATATTTTGCAATGATCTAAATTTCAAGATTATGTGGACATGATTAGCATTGTAAGCCATTGTAAATTGATGGAAAGCAACTTTCATATATTCTAAGTTATTTATAATGGGAAAACTGCCAAACATTCTCTGGTTAACGCTTCTAAAATAAGAGAATTTACTGATGTTAATTCTATTATATAACTGTAACTGAAATAGCTTTGAGCTCCTCACTGTTGGTCAGACAACACATGGGGCTCCTGACAGTGATGTTCCTTTACTTTGTCACTATTACCAATAGCTGTCAGTTAAAGGTACAAGCATTCGAAGTACTTCTACCTCCAAAACATATATAGCTAAAGACTAGTACCTTTTTACTTAATTTTGTTACTGTAAACTTTTTGTAAACTTATCCTTTAAACTGCAATGTACTGTTGAATGCTTTATGTTCATCCGAACAGAAACTCTAAGTTCTAAGTGGGTGAGTTTAGCTGTTAACTGTAAGCTATTAGCTCCCTTAGCCAAACGCACCACAGGTCTGCTAACAGCTAACAGCAAACAAGCTCTCCCCATGTCAATTTCAACACAGATTTGTTCCTCACAATATAGCATTTTCAAGGAAAAACAACGGTGTATCCACCGTTGATACAGAGTATATTTGTGTCCTTCTGGATATTAACACGTTGCAATCTTATCTCACATTCAGTATCCTGCCAGCGATAGGTTTAGCACTGACACATTGTGGAGAAGGCATATAGCTATGCAAGACTATTACTATCGTAATAGCATGAGAATATGTGCTCTTTGACAGTCAGTGCTCGTTTCAGTTTTTCTAACATATTCAGATAATTCAAAAATCCTTTTAATGCCTAGCATGTTCCAGCATGTTTCTTTGATTTTCAATATTTTATAGAATAAACTAATCAAATAATTTCAGAAATAATTGCCAATTGGCAGCAGTTGTAATTTTTTTGCCACAACTGCTGAGTTGTTTCAATGTCATGAGGTAAAGTCTAAAATTAGTATCTGGGACTTTCATGTGTGCTAACGAGTTTTGCCTTTTGGGGCAATTTTCATCACTGAAAGAGAAATAATTAACGACATTCTATGGAGCGTGCAGCTTTGGAAAATTGTATTGCTGTTGAGATCCATTTCCATTGCCACACATGAACATCCACATAGCTTTGTGCAGCTAGGCGAAAACCTGAACTGACAGCAGGCGAGGCGATTGTTGCTGTGTGTATCTGTGCTTGCTAGCTAAATATGATGCTCATCATGCTCTTGGACAAAGTCTTTCTTTTGCTAAGAGTAAGGACTTTTTATCTCCCATAGTCAATTGTCTTATCTTTCTAAGGATTCTTGTGTTTCTTGTGGATTGTTAGAGGCTGTAGTCTGAGGAGTTGGCATGCAGGCATGAACTGGCTAAGGAGCTGGAATAATATTAACAGACACAAACACAAAGAACGTGGGACATAAGCGGTAGGCACCCCCCTTAGTGTGGGATCCTTGCGTCTTTATGCACTCTTGTCCTAGACACCAGCTGGTCTCTTTTCTTTTAACTTGCTCACTGTATATTCATCCTCATATTACCCAGCAGCCCCTCCTTTACTTGCAACAGACACTTCAACTGGACGATCCCAACACTCCACCCTCTACCCTCTTTGGAAGCACCCTTTCTTAATCCCAAACGACACCCACTGACAGCGAAACCACATTTGTATCCTAATCGCCTTATCGTGCCAATCCAGATCTGTGAAAATAATGATAATACTTAAAAAGCACAGCAGGAATAGACTGAGGCAATATTTTGGCCTGCGGGCATTTTAAGCTGCATCATCTCCCTGAGTTTGATCCCCTTCCCTGGCATGCCTCCATTTCAATATCCTAGATAGAAGGGAAAAAGCGGGTCCTGGCGCCTTGAAATGCTACAGCAGAGACAGGGCCAGGTTTACAGCAAAACTAGTCTGATGTGGCTGAATTTCAGGGGGTTGGGCGATGGGCTGCGGGTGTGGGTGCAATCATCTCTGAATAATAGGTATGTAGCGTGATGCCAAAGCGAGGAAGAAGACCATCATGCAGCCGTAGGCTAGTTAGAAATGTACCTCTGCTAATCAAAATGAGGAAGTGGCGGCTGGTTGGCTCAAGATTAAATTGAAGAAATAACGCCTGTGATGTTGGACTAGTGGCTGACCTGAGTGCTACAAAGCTCCTGCTATTGCCATGGCAATTGACATCCACATCAGTATTTCAATGCTTCAGGGAATATTTTTTGTTTTTTCAAAAGAGAAAGCAGACGTGCTGAAATGGAGCTCCTTTACACTATCTAATTAAGTCTCAATATCCATGAACATAAAAACCAGGAGGATGCATTTGATACCAGCACACAGAAGAATATCAGTGAGCGAAAAAAACATAACTGAAAAGATGGTAGTGTTAAATATCTGTTATGTGTTATGTGCTGTACTCACAGCTGTTTACACACTGTCGCTCTGACCCACTGATCTCAACCAGCAGAGAAAACTGCATTCACACAACATGTTCGTAACTTAGCTGCGCCCAGCCTCAGAAGCTTGAAACAAAGTTAGCCAGCTAGATATACTGAGGAATCCAAGATAACGGCAATAACAACGGCACGATTGAAATAAACACACACCGACACCACCAATGTTCCACGTTCACCTAACTGGCAGATTTATGAAAAAAATAAACTGAGACATAACATTAATTTGACCAGCAACTACCCTTTTAATTTCTCTCCTGCACGTCACAAAAGCAGGAAACTCTTGGCTAACAGCAACTCTGGGAGAACAAACTAATTTTGTGCTCTCTGGTGGGGGCCGATAGTACAGAGCCAGCGCTAATGTCGGCCCAACCCATGACAAACCTTCAAATTTAATTTTAGGCGTAAACCTTAATTACATTTAATAACAAATACTTGAGTAGATTTTTGTGATCAAGACACTTCACTGAGTGGTATTCAGGTACAGACTGATTAACCATTAACATACATTTTATATCATCTTTATTGTTATTTTCTCATTATCTCAAAGAAATGAACTGAAACAAATATATGACAAAATAAGTCAAGTTTTGGATTTCATAATTTAGCAGTCAATTTGACTGGTGAGCTAAAAAGTTTATTTCAGACGCTGTGTGCGCATTTTTCACCTTCAGCCTACACCCCAATGACTTCTCCTTACACTGGGCCGAAAACGGTAGTGTCACTTTACCTCAAGCAGCCAACTATGCAATATATGGAGTATCACTGGCTTGCATTACCTCCTCCAGTATGCTTATACAGCGGAGTAAAGCCATGGGTCTTAACAAATCAACATTTCAAAGTTTATAGGTAACTTCTGGGTCAGCTACGTTTAATCTGGTTTCTTAAATGTGTTTACTGGTTCAGAGAGCTTATCATGCTTCTAATAAAATCTATCTACAAAAGTAAAAGCTAGGAAAGGGGTGAGTTGAGCTTGCTCTAACCCTTGAGCAGAGCAACAGTTTGGGTCCCTCGAGGCGTTGTACTTCTGTGTTCAGACAGAGAAACATGCGATTTCTTTCCTCATCTCAGGCACGTCCAGACAAAACTCCTCTGTCTGTACATTCTTCAGTTAAAATGTAGGACTCCACTCATTTTTTAACATTAAACTTTGTTAAATCCCTATGGTCTGAGACGGCTGTTCACAGGGTGAGGGACACATATACATAGAGCTGTTGGGAGTTTCCGAGAAGGGAGGTTTTCTTTATGACCCTTCTTGCCAAGAAAGCAATTAAACGTTTAAACTTGAAAATTGGAGAAAGACCGTTTATCAAATAAGCTGCTGTGGTCTTAAGAATCATTAAGAAAGTCACCATCACAGAACATATGTTTTTCTGTCTCCCATCATATTCACTTTGTGATTTATTGTCGTATGGAAATCAATCTGTATTCCTGCTGTGCAACAAAAGGTGATATCTTAGGGCTGACTTAATATATTTTTCTTCCTTCCTAATCTTTGTACAGATTCTATACATGGGATTTAGTGAATGCTTTCATCTATAATGCTTTACTGTACCGTGACTGTGTCTATGCATTATTTACATTGGTGCCTTGGTAGCATTCAGCCCTGGTATTGTCAGCACTTAGCCCTGTGTTAACCTTCTCTGACAGTTAAATTGGTAAACTGACTTGTTGTACTAAACTTTACCTACAGCAGTGCTCTAAAGTATTTCTGATTTTCTTCCATGAAAAAGAACCAACTCTGCTCTAACATTTATTACGTTCAAATGCTTCAGTGATGAACGTTATGTACTGCTTACTTCATGGAGTTGTCTTCACTCTCTCTTTAGCAACTGCCTCATCACATGTATTAGGGCAACACTGTCTACACATAGACCACCATTGTTGTTTTTCCGAAAAAACACGACATGTACTGGATCCACTGGATCAGACAAACATGCACACATACAAAACAAGTTAATTATTTCCCCCTCCAAAAGCTAGTGATCAACAAGTGATATACTGATAGCCCATTTTCCAGTTCCAGTGCTGAAACTTTTGTGCAGAAACTGACAGCAATTACTTGGAGGAATGCACAAAATGATTTTTTTCAGCCAATACAGATAACCGATGACCTGTTGCTTATATTGATAAGATAGGCTTACAACTTGCAGTTAAAATGCAACTGAGGTTAAGAAAGACAAAGATGTCATGAGCAAGTTGGATGATCTAATATTCCATAGCTCTAATCACATTTGTCATATTAAAACTCATTGACTTTTTCCCTCCTCTCTGAACCTTTAAGGAACATTTATTACAAAATTGCAATCGTGTTTTTTTCTGCTATAACTTCAAGAACATAAATTCACCATTATCCGGCTGATAAATTCTCTCCACCTAATGTTACAACTGACAAATGCTGGTTCAGTTGGTTGGTGCAAAATCAAACTGGTTGAAGCTTGTACACCAGATAAGACAAAACTGGAAACTACCCAAACCTTTGTGTTAGTAGGTTATTACTTGTGATGTGCAACCAATCAGACAGTGTTATGGGCAGGACAAAAATGGAGACCACAGATTAGTTACTACAAACAGAGAGGATCTATATCAGAGCAAAAGTAGCTCTTTTTTTTCATTTATTCTAATTGGCAATCAGACACGAAAAACATCAATAATGAAAATAGGAAAAATGCTGAATATCATCCAGGCTGATAATCGGTCTATCTCTAGCTGAAACTCCTTGAAGTCCACATATCTATTGTGTGAAGACAACTACCCAATCTAAAACTGATTACATTGGCATGAGTTTCAATTTTGAACGGATATCATAAACAGCACCTCGTCACCATTATGTAGCTATTCCCACCAAAGCACTTTTT
>CAEMYA010000008.1:4650068-4662095 GCA_903131615.1 Diplodus sargus
CACCAGAAAGAGGCACTTTTAAGATTTACTGTATTTTTGTTTTGTGGTCAAACTCATTTTCAGTGGGAGCGCTACAGGCACTTCAACGCTAGCATCAAAATCGCTATTTTCAAAAAACTAAGAAGGCTCGACACAACATGAAACTTTGCTTGCCAGGGTCTCTACACATGAACATGAGCATAGAGAACATTGTTTGTGTACACAGAGTTTGTAAAAATAAAGTGAACAACTCACATTAGCAGTTGCTTGTTCTGCTAGCCGCGGTCCTGCCAGTGGAGAAGTGTCAATTTCCGAAGTCGACGTAACTTGGCGGAGAGTTGAATGGATGCTTGAGAAATTGGGGCAGAACAATCACCTCGGATCAATCGGGGCTTGACATTCTCGAACCTCTCTCTCCTGGACAGAAAAGAACAACCTCCTCGGAGTGTCATTGTAGTCGAGAGACTAACCTTAGAAATTGGGGCAGAATAATCCCCTGGGTTCAGTCGGGGTTGAGGTAGTCTACTCCCTGCCCTTAGTTAGACAAAAGAATGACCTGCTCAGAATGTCATTGTTGTACAGAGACTAACCCTCAAAATTCTGGCAGAATAATCCTCTGGGTCCAGTAGGAGTTGAGGTAGTCTATCCTCTTTCCTTTTGGTAGACCACTTCCTGATTCCAAATGTTAAAAAGTAATCTCTGAGCTGTCCTCCCATCAGTAAACTACCAGATCAATTTACACTATTACTGTACGTCCTATTACGCTATCTGTACACCATCTTCCTCTGCAATAATTGAATGAAATCAGCTTTTTGTCTTTGTAAACCAACTCCTGACGATTGCACAATGGTACAGTATCGAAACACACAGCACAGGAACTCTAAAACACCCACCTATGGAAAGCATGATGCAGGTATAAACTATGTGGGCAGGTAGTAATTTAAACAACAGGTACTTGTGCTTTATGTTTGCCTCAGGGGCAAGTTTGTTCTATAACATTAACACGGCTGTCATAGCTGCGAAAACAAAGGACGCAAAGAAGCAGGAGCTAACTCTGATTGTATAGCTTTATTACACTGACAAAGTTGATTTGACATTACATAGGAACATGTACCTTCAGGATTTCTTTATGGACAACAAAATCATACAAACACCAACACACGGAACATACAGTGTTAAGCACAGACAATTTGGTGGAGAATCACATGACCAAAGTGACAGCAGATCTTGTAGTAATGATCAGAAGTTGAATGAGCCTCCACCCACATGTTAAGCAGACAGATGTGCAGCTCCCACACACATCCCTACGATCCCCTCTCTGTATTTACAAAATGGCAGTGGTTCGTCTTGAAAACAAATGGTCTGTAACGGTGGCTTTGTTCATTGTTCGTGGTACTCACCACCGGTCTCAGGCTCATTATCAATACAAAAATATAGTACAGCAATTTTCTTGTCATAGCAAACATTCATACCTGTCCGTAAATGGCCCAGTCACATCAGCAGCCATTCAGATTAAAAAAAAACCCAAAACATAATCTGCTACACAAAAAAACATAAAAAGGGGCGTTGAGCATATCAGTGCTTTGCAAATTTTAGCCGATTAGCAACATATTGTTTACTTTGCACAACAGCTACTGAGTTTCCATTCCATTTCTGTACAATATGTAAATCAGACTCTTGAAACTTAATTTGTGTAATCCATTAAAGTGTATCACATGTAAAAAATGTGCTCAGGGAAGAAGACTTTTGGCTTTTTTCTATCATATTATCGTCAAATATGTAAAAACTGTGTGGAAATTAGTACGGGTTTTTATCCAATTTATTCTGAATACGTTTCACCACCTTTACCAAAAACATATCATAATATAATAATAAAAACATATAAATAATACTGCAGTATGATATAAATTGGTGTGCATACAAAAAATCGATCTGCACTTTAAATATAATCCCATACAACAATAGTTTATCATTGACTATAGCACTGCCCTAACTTTTTTCTGCATTTAATTCTTCTGTGCCAAATATTTGGTTCAATATGCCAGTTTTTTATTTTTCAGTGGAGGATTGTTTTCAGAGTCAAAATGTACTGTCACTGTTCTTGTCTCATAATTTATGGACATATTCTTTAAGTCAAGCACGTTTCAAAAAACAGATTTTTTTTCTGTACAGAAATGAATGGAGGCCAGCTGCTGCCTTAAAAATGGTAAACTGAAGTGTATGTTGCTAAGTATTTATGGCAAAGTAACTAAAATTTGCGAACACACTGGTATATTCTTTTAACATGAGAATATTCTTCATAATGACTCACTTACCCTGATTCCAAAAAAGTTGGGATGCTGTGTAAAACATAAATAAATCAGAAGATGATCATTTACTAATCCCTTTTTTGACATACTCTCAATTGAAAACAGTGCAAAGACAATATAATTAGTGCTTTGCCTGATTCACACAAGCTGGGACAGAAGCAAAACAAGACTGTGGAAGTAATGCTCCAGAAACACCTTCAGGTTCATTGGTAACAGGTGACATTATCATGATTGGGCATGAAAGGAGCATTCTCGAAAAGGCTCTGTCATTGTGTCGTGTCACAAGTAAGGCTGGGGCGAGGTTCAACGCTTTGTGAAACACACGATTGAATAAAGGAGATTACTAATTTGGCTCAGGAACACTTTGTAAAACTGTCGTCAGTAAAAAAAAGTTTGTTTGCAAATGATTGCACTCTAGTTTTAATTCACATTTTGCACAGCGTCCCAACTTTTTTGTGTTCAGCTCTCATTGATAGTAACATAATAACACACTTCTGGTGTAAAGCCAGTTGAACACAGGGGCCTTTTGAGGTAAAACCTTTAGTTGAGGCTCCCGGCGAAAGCTTCAGGGAACACAAAGCTCTTTGATATAAATTTGACCAAAGGTTATTCAATTTATAAAATAGATAAACTTTAAGCCGTCTAAGGGTTTGGCTACAAAACCCTCATATTATTTTCTTTAGCAGTTACAGCATGTTCTCTGTCAATAAATGCAAGTTATATACAGTTCGTCAACTGACAGAAAATCCCCAGGACATGATTCTCATTTGTAATCTTTCTTCTTTCCAAGGAAACCTCAAAGCGCTCAAGTTTGTACACGGTGTAAGAGTTGTTCTGCTGTGATGTGACGAGACATTTCAGATTTGCATACAAAAAGGAAAATAAAAGGTGCTCCTAATCATTTTCACTGGAAACATCTGGGGCTGTCACACAGGTGAGTCACGGCGAGGCTGCAAGACTTTTCCTCCAAGCACATCAAAAGCTAATCGCCCAAAGATAGTTATACAAATAAAGCATCCAGTGAACTGCACACAGGCAGCAGGTTTTTTTTTCTCACATCCCACCTCACACCTACACTGTCCTTCCCATGTTACCGACCCCCAGAGAGCCTCGGCTTACTCACCCGAGGCGTCGCCATCTATCAAAAACAGGCTCCGTTCTCTAAGGTGTGGGGCATGCAAAGGTGGCATATAGTCTTGTTTATGGTGTGTGGAGGTGTGACACAATACATGGCCATTTGTCAAACATTCACATTACAGACAGCAAGGGAGGTCGGAGCCACATCCGCGTATCGAAGCACATGCCACCCCAGAGGAGAGCGGAAAGAGAAAATCCATCCTCCCCCTGCATGGGTACAGCAGTCGATGAGACTTAGTGGGTGTTTGACGAATAGTGTTGTGCTTCGAGGGGGAGTTCCTGGGCCTGGTAATTGTCTTGTAGAGGACACAGGAAGGCTGACCTCGTGCTCCCCGGGGTCGAAGAAAGGTCCGAAAGGTTGGCCGAGGTCGATAAGGTCATTCGGGGATGCTTGAGAACGTCAAAGGTTGATGGTCTATGTACATTGAGTGAACAGTCAAAGCTGCAACAGCTGTGGTTTTTCCTCAGCACACAGTGTCCAGTGTTTGGCAAGTACATACAGTAGTTCTTCATCACCTCACTGCTTTCTTCCTTGCTCTCTTTCTCAGTTTCTGAATCTTTTTTTCCACCAAAATTCCTCCCTCAGGTGCAGCAGTCTCGCTCCACGTGGCAAAAGAGGTGGGACTGGTTCGGCAGGGATGAGGAGGTGGAGGGGTCGGACAGGGAAGACGAAGTGGAGGAAGCGGTGGTGATAGAGGAGGCAAGGAGGGAGGGGTAAGGGCTCATCTTGTCGATGTTGACGTAGGTGGTGTTGAGCAGGACGTAGTGCTCGCCGCTGAAGCTGGAGAAGATGGCGGAGATGCGAGACACCAGCTCGGAGAAGGAGGGCCGCCGCTCCGGCTTTGGGTGCCAGCACTCGATCATCACCGTGTAGCTGGAGGGGGAGGAGGGGAGAGGAGTCAGAACCAAGATATTTTCTTCTGCATATTTCAGATAAAGAAGTATTAACTGTGCTTCTATGGGTTTGTTTCACAAAAGTGCCTTTTATTGGGAAATCTAACTTCTTATGAAGCTCTTTGGCAATGTCTTTTTTAAAATGAGTAACAAGTATAAGAGTGAAGTAAGAATCAATAAAAATCAAGTTATAGATAAGATGCAAGAGTTTTTATGTGTCACATGTTCATAAAAGTGCGTAAAGTGAAATGTTAGTGCATGAAAACTCCCAGGCATTGCACAATTGCAAGTGCAGAAACTGTGAAAACTAAGCTTTAAACAAAATGCTGCATAAATATACACCGAAAAATCAAAACATGAAATATTAAACATCGTTAAAGGTTCAGTTAAAGCTACAATATGGAAAAACTGACCAGAATTCACCAGAGTTACTGCTAACTGTATTCTGTTTAAACATCCGTGACTGCAGCTTCTGTTAGCCTGTTAGCTCAGTTAGCTGGACAGTCAGCGAAGTGTAACACAGGAGCTTTGGCCGCTGGAAGAAGGAGGTTCTCAGGCACTGGGCTAGCTTGTTAGCATGCTAACTTTAGTAGCTATCTCTGCAACACAGTCCACATATGTCTTTGTCATATTGTCAGAACTGTTTCTTCTTCACATTCTATTGATAAGTTTCGTGCATTTTTGAAGGGGACCTATTATGTTTTAGTTTTTTTTGTCCTGTATGTTCAGTATGTATGTTCTCGTTCTTGTCCTTGTACAGGTTCTTGTGCATGTAAGTGTAGTTCTTTAAAGTTATAAAGGTCAAAGTCTGCACCAACAGAAGTGCTTCTTTAAATTAATTTAGCACAACTGCTCTGTTGTTGTTAGAGGTGCTGGATCAGGCGTGTGTGAGCTGTCCAATCAGAGGAGACTGGGTATTCAGGGCGGGGGGCCTTAAACAGACAGGAGCTAAAACAGGGCCTCTCAGACGGAGGGGAAAAACAGTGCCAACATGTCTCCTTTAAACTTAAATTCCTACATATTGTACCTTTAAGTACCTTTACATTTACTTTTACCAGCTTCTAAATTTATACTGTTTACAGCATTTTTCAGATTTATATTCAAATATGTCCTGCTTTTCGACTTTTAGTTGAACAAACTAGCAATTCAACGACATCACCTTAGACTTCTCACGACACTAATTTTTTATTAGAGCAGCAAAACCTAGTTAGAGTTTGGCTTCTAGGATCTGACCTCGCCACGTGAGTCTGGAGAGTGGGGAAGGTGATGTGTATATCAGTGCAGCTCGAGTTGCCTGCCTGAACTAGCTCGCAGATGTCACTCTATTTGATAAAATAATAATCATAAAAAATCATTTGCTTTTTCAGTTGTAACACGTTTTGACTCCTTAGACTCCTGAAGCAGGGTTTTTTTTCCATGTCACAATAAATCATCTGTTAGCCACCGTTTGAACCCTGAAACTTGAAAGAAACTCAGTAGTTCACAAACACACTGTGTGTTATTCGTCCCTCGCTGGTGTTATGCATAAATGATGATACGTTCAATGTGTCTCAAAGCTAAGTTTGGCTTTCACACCAACAATCCATCATTTTGAAAATAATTTTGCAACAAAACTTTTCCCCCTGTCAGCTGACACCTCTCAGATATTTCTATTATCCCCTTTGTCTCTGCGTGACTTGGCAGAACCACCTTATCATTGTTAGAAATGAAGAAAAATGGCCTCATTACCACACGTCCAAAGTATCTGCCAGCGACCGCTATCGCCGAAACGACCAGTGAACGATCAGGAGTGAAGAATTGCGGGAATGTTTGGAGCCGTGCATCACCTCCTGATGTCTCTGTTTAATTTACAGCTTGGGAACTTTGGGCCTCTTCCTCCCTCACCTGCACACTCCCACTCCCCTTTTCAATTTCCACACACACTCCGTAGACATGCAGTGTACCTCATGACGTTATCTGCACCCTGTGAGATCACACTTGGCATTCGTTTCCCAGAACCACTGGGTCAGAGTTTAATGGATAAGGACAACTCAGATACCGCGGCGCTGAGTGAGTTTGCTGTATGCGCTGTATCGACAATGAAACACTTTCCTGCGTTTTGATTCGACGTTGTTACATAAATAACTTCATGTTTTGCTTTTCTCCATCACTCATTACTCACAAAATCGAGCCTGCTCTTGTTCGAGCTGCGTCAGGTGGTGGCGGTTTGTTTATCAGCAGGAAAGATCGCTTTTCTAACTGACCGAAGTTCTGTAAAGATCGACTACGTTTCAACGGTTAAGCGGCCTGGTTTCAACACGGCACATCACTAGATTTTGCCTGGCAAACTTGTCTTTAAGCAGTTCCAAAGAAAACTGAAAAAGCCCAACTCTTGTTGACAGAAAATTCAGGAGAATAAAGGAAAGCTCAGCCCTGCCAACCTGGCTCTGTTCTGTATGATGGCTGCTTTATTGGAGCGCTGGCAACAAGTGCTTAGCAACAAAAAGGAGACAAATAAAAAAAGAAATACTACACTGGCACTGGATTTCCATTTCAAAACTTGCTTTGTGTTTTCGTGGCGAAGTAAGAAAAGTGACTTTTATTTGACCCACGGCTGTGACGAGATGCAACGCTCGACTGAAGAGAGTGAAGAGCTGTGAGTGTGTTTCAGACTCTTGCTGAGGTGGATGATGGATGGTCTAAACTTGAGTGGCTCTTATTTATGCCTTTGAATGCTCATGCAGCTCTTTCACCTCCTCCACTCTTTTCCCCCCCGCTGCTCTCTCCCTGATTTCAGACTCGAGCGCTTTCTTCATGTTGTGTTCAAGTGCGGCTCTCCTCACTCACACTAACTGAGCCGTGGCACTTTGCTAGAGGACATGAATGACAGGCGTAAAGTATGTATATTTTAATATATGTGAGTATGGCTGTGTGTGTGTGTACGTACAGGGCGTCGGGGCAGAACTCGGGCTGCAGCAGCCTCCTCCCCTGCAGCAGGAACACGGTGATGTCGAAGGAATTCACATCAGAATAGGGTGGGGCTCCACGAGTCATCAGCTCCCACAGCAACACTCCAAACGACCACTGTGAGAGAAAAAAAACAAACAAGAAAACTAACTCTTTATGGCACACTGCGATGAAATTATTTGAGGGAAGAGAGCATGAAATGAAAAAAGGGGTCCAAAATCACAATTCTCCATTACGGTCCTCACCACGTCTGACTTGGTGGTGAACTTGTGTGTCTGCAGGCTCTCCAGAGCCATCCATTTGACGGGCAGCTTGACTCCACTCTTGTTGTGGACGCTGTAATATTCTTTATCATAAACGTCTCTGGCCAGGCCGAAGTCTGCCACCTTCACCGTGTAGCTCTCATCCAGCCTGTCAAGGACAAAGGAGAAATTACACTCTCTTCTATTCATTTGAAGCAGTTTTACTTTGATCTGTTGTATCTTCTTTTTCTGTTCTCCTTTGTTCCCCTTTCTTTCATTCCTGTACTGAATTCTATTTTGGTCTCGTCTATTGTACCTTGCTGTACATACTCACGAGATATTGCCTGAATGAATGTGAACTCACATGCAGTTCCTGGCAGCGAGGTCTCTGTGGACAAACTTCTTGCTGGCCAGGTACTCCATCCCTCTGGCAACCTGCAGTCCGAAGCCCATCAGGTCCTTTACTGTCGGGTTCTGTAGGAGGCAGAACCGTCAGAGGACTGTGAGACCAAACCGCTGACTTGGTCTGAAATCATTTTTGTTTCAACTTGTGATGCAATGACTGATCCGCGCTGTACATCTCAGCTGCAGTAGCAGAAGCTGCACTTAACACAATTTGAACAAGGGTCCATGAACTGTATCAATATGTCTTGTAAAAGCCAGTGAATGAATCACAAAATACATGTATGTATGTGAGTGCACATACGTGTCCCTCATCGCGGATGAAGTTGCGCAGGTCGCCGTGCTTCATGTAGGGCAGGACCACCAGTGGGGAACCCTCTGGCGGCAGGCAGATTCCCAGCAGAGAGAGGACGTTGGGGTGGCTGAAGTCCTTCATGATGATCCCCTCCTTCAGGAACTGGGACACCTCCTCCAGATCTGTGATGCCTTTAAAGAAAAAAAAGAAAACAGAAAGACATGAACGTTTTGGAGATGAAGAAAGATTCATTCCACAGGGAGACAGGTGGAAACTCTGGAGAAGTGACATCATCCTGGAGGTAATTCCTTATGTATCTTCAGGGGAAAAAGGATGATGATGAAACTCCCTGAATGTCCTAACCCAGACCTGACCCACGCCAAACTCCCATTTGCCGATTGCATCCCTGTCTCTGATGTCCCGCACTTTGGCCCCCCTGACTCAGCTGTAATCTGGTTAGAGATGGAAGCTCTTCATGTCTCAAGAAAAGCAGCCAATTGGCCCTTCAGCTGAGGTTAGACCCCAAAGATAGAAAGAGCTGACATTTGATTTCAGAGCCTCAATGTGAAAGTTAAGGAGGAAAATTACATTATTATTGTGTGGTGGGTGGATATTCCTTTCTTTGTCATACACTCATCATTCTAGAAATACAGTATGTGTCTTTGGCTCTTCTACTTTCAACTGCTCGTCTTAAATATCCATCCCAAACATAACAAAAGAAGGCAAAAAGACAATGACATGGCGTCCAGAGCAATCACTAAACTCCATTACATTAATAAAAGGTCCAAATCCCAGAGGACAAAACCCCGGCAGGTCGAGTTCATCCCACCCTGCTGTGGTTCTGCACTGAGCTTTCCTCCACATTACTCCAGCATCAATCTCCCTCCTCCAACTGACAGGTTACACAATTAGGGGGGACCCTAATGCCGTCCTCACCATCGGACGCTCATTCATCACCATCAGCTCAGCCGAAAAGAAATCAGGGCTCTGATGAGATGAGATCCTTAATGCTATTGGAGCCTCATGATATCATACAATAAGTATGCAATATAAGCAGACGTAGCAGGGAATAATTGTGACTGGATGTGAATACGTTTGGACAAGGGGAGAGTGCTGAGTGTGTGTGTGTGTGTGTGTGTGTGTTTTGAGGGAAAAGCAAGAACTGCATTTGATTGTAAGCCATGACTCAGGAAGTCCTGATATGAAACAATATAAAACCTAAAATGTCTCTTTTAATTGGTTGACAGCTGCATTGTTGTTAAGCTTTTGAAAACCCTTCTACGCTCGAAGTTTAGCACGGCTTTATTTAAAATCAAAACGGCAACATTAGTTGGTTAAACCAAAAGTGAGTAATCACATGTTTCTGGTTCTTAACTGCAGCTATCCATTCATCAGAAAAAAATCTGACTTCAACTGTAAAACACAAATGAAAGCCGTAACAATCAATGAATTTGTCAAAAAATCTGTATCACCTCAGCGGCACATTTCACCTCCAGCGTTCTCCAGTAAACCGGCGGCATCACTCGTGTGGTAAAATGGTCTTTTTTTTCTGAACAGTTAACATGTGAAGGGAGTTTGTACTCACGGTTCAGGGACTTGACGGCACAGTGCTGCTTCTGCCCATCTGGCTCCAGCAGAGTTCCGTGGAAAACGCAACCGAAGTGACCTGCAGGTTACAACACGGTGCGTTAGTCACAATTAGTCAGAGACAGTGACTTCAAAACCTCACGTTCAAACCTGTTCGAACCTTCTACATAAGCTTCTATGAAAGAGGTCTAATTACGATAGCGACACATGAGATGCACTACTTTCAGGCCCGATGACGATGAGGTCCAGCTGCAGGTATTTCAGGTTAAAGTTAAATCAATGATTTCTTGTTTTGTTGGGTCTTGCTTTTTCTTTAGCTTTAAGGTCTTGCGGACACGTTTCTTGGTCAGTAATGAGCACTAGAGCGCGTGCTTTTATTTTGGCACGGCACAGACGCAGACTGAGAGCGACTGACGACCACATTCCCTTTTCTGCGAACATACTTGGCCAATCAACTTGTCATCTGATACCGATCAGATCTACCATGACTTGTTGCTTAACGCACTCTCCGATGAGTAAGTAAACAATTTCTACATCTTGCCCGTAAATGGCACCATCTGAATAAACTAACTGCACTTGCGAGAAGCTGCAGGCCATTTGGGGATTTTGTGCTCACGGTGTTGTTCATTTGCATCTTGGCTTGTTGCAGCCGTCTTCTCGACAATGCCGCTGTGATTAAGACCATGCGTTCAGCCAGTTGGCTCCATGATCACATCAGTTCCCAATCAGATATAAAAATATTTCTGTCCACTGCTGATGCATAAAAATTTTGAGAAAAAAAAGTTTGGAGCAGAAGGTTCAAGGTGATTTCATGCATTCAGTGCACGCATCTTTTTATGCACTTTTCTGGCTGGGTTTTAAAACAAGTACATCAGAAGTGTGTGTGTGTTTTGCCTGTTTTTCACACCTTTAACAGCTAATTCTGATTATCTCAAATTACCATCACCCTCGCACTTAATCTGCCCCCTAGAGAAACCCAGTATGGAGCTTTATTCATTAATACCCCCACAGGCTAATAGGCTACGCCAAACCCCCTTGAGTTATCGTGCATTTTATTGAATTATATCTCTTAAGACACGAGGGCTTGCCCAAGTCTGGAAGGGGTGCAGGAATAAAATGAGCGCGGCGTTCTCCCATCACGTCCCCGCAGATGGCTGACGGTGTTGGATTACAACTCCCAACAATGGACCCTGGGAATACTAGCTGTGAACAAATCATCCTACGCCACTTAAAAAAAAAAAAAAATCCTGCCTCGAAATCCAGGCTCTTTTCTTTAGGGGATAATTCAGCTGAGGGGGCAGAGGGCTGTTCTCTGTGACATGAAGGGGTTTTGGGGGTCTTTCTCCTCTTGACGTTAAATTTGATCCATTGGTCTGACCCGCCTACTTAAGCGCCACTATATGAGGTGATTTTGTGTCTGCGTGTCAAGCCTGCGGTTTGATAAAGTGGGCAATTAAGCTCTTTGTGGGCGATTCAAGCTTTTGTATAGCTTTACATAAATCCCAAATTTAATCTGAGATGATCGTATCAGCTGCAATCCCATCATGAATTGTGCTAAACAATGTATTTAGCACCGAAAGTCAGAAGTAACAAATATACATTTTTTAAGATGCCTGATGCTAAATGTAGAGTATGCAAGGACGAGAATCAATAAAACAATCTAGAAACAGACTTGATGACTTCAGTGCTTCGGGGCTTTCAAACGTCATACACCCTTGACCAGGCGACTCGACCAAGGTTGGACCTTTCTCGTGTTCTATTGATGGTCTTTCTCCCTCTTTGACAAAGCGGATGGTGTTCTTGATTGTCCCTGTTTTTTGATCAATGGTAAGGGTGCTGCATATGGTCTCTGCAATTGTCTGGAGGACTCGATCATGCTGCCACCAATCGTAACCATTGGCAAGAGGTCTGGGGCAGCAGCTCAGGATGTGATCAAAAAAAGCCGGTCATGATGTAAGATAGACAGGGAAGGATCTCGTAAGCAACCTGGATGAGGAACTTGCATTGCATTGTGGATCCATTTCCAGAACTCATTCAAACTGATTTTCACTACTAATCATCTGCTCCCACTTGATCCACACACCTTGCCGTCTCTATTTGCCACGTGTTTCTGGTCCTTGTTTCCTTCTAGATCAGTTCTTGTCACTTTTTTTCGCCTTTACCTTCAAGGCTTCCAAGACCAACCCTTCCCTTGGTGTTTGTACCCACCAGCATCCAATGGTTAACTGACATCACA
>CAEMYA010000008.1:4662146-4689500 GCA_903131615.1 Diplodus sargus
TATTTGCAGGATTCAAAGCGTTTCAGTGGGTTAACTATAGCTGCTTATGTGCATGAACACACTGATGGTCTACAGTACAGTGTTCATAGAATAATTGTTTTAATCCGAACAGCAATTTGTCGGACAATATTTAATGCTTTACTGAATTATTTGTCTCTTGTAGTTTATTTCCTCCTCATTTATGATTGTGCTCATCCATTTGTAGCTGCTATAAAAAGATTTAATCCCCCTCTTGAGGCTCTTCAATGCATTCTTCAGTGATAACAGAGCATCAAAAGCACCGCATGCCCTCAATAGCCTCTCATTTTTGGCTACGCTGGCACTTGGACTAATGATCGAACAGCTCTGCGTAAATGCTCTAAAGGCTTAGTTACAGCAGTTTGTATTGACTGGATCTTCATATATAACATTTTCAGATACATAAATGTCTGCTTTGCTGCTTTATTTTGCACATTAACCAGCCATTAGCTACTTCTTGGAAAAAATACATGTTTTTTTTGCCCGGAAATGCACAGGGAATGATGATTATCTTTTTACATCTGCCGTGTTTAGAGTTGATAGAGGAAGAACTGGGTAGCTAACAGGGGAAGTAGTATTGATGAATAGACGAAAAATACACCGAGGACAAAATAAATTACTTCATCAACAGAAAATACGATGAGAGCAGAAACAATACAGTAAGATCCTACCAAGAATCTGTATTAAAACATAGTGTTGTTTAATTTTCAAAAAGAATGTATTTTAACAGTAAATGTAGTATTTTTTGGACTGACCTCTGCCGATGACCTGGTTGAGGTGGAGCAGCAGCTGCTCCCTGGCGATCACCACATGTTGTACCTCAGTCAGCAGGTCTGGGTGGAGGCAGGACGGGTCGATGTGGACCTGGGCCATCAGTAGGGGTGACACCAACTCGCCATCCAACCCCAAACCAATCCCACCTCCCAGCGTCCCCAGTCTGGGTGACAGCAGCTCCCCGTTGCCGCCGTAGATTGGAGGAGCCCCCCTGCATGTCTCGGGCCTGTCGTTGCCCTGATCTGGAGTAGCAAAGAAGATGGAGGGGGTCAAAGGTCAGCGACTGTATCAGCGGGGCCTCCAGAGGTCAAGGTGTGTTACACGATCAGAAAGGGGCAGCTACAAAGGCAGAGGGCAACTTGACACCGTGGTGGAGGGGAGCTGAGCAGGAAAAACAAAGTTTCTGATTTCTCTGCTGATGTGAAAATAAATGCAGGCAAATCTTAAATACAGACACGCAGGAGGACTATAATACATTTACAGCCACCCATCTACACCGCAACTCTCCCTGAGGACAAGCATTAGTTCATTAGTAAGTCTACCTTCTCAGATTTGAAGCCTCCAAGTCACTTTTTAGCAGCAGGAGAATTACTTTGCCCATCATACTCAGGATCAGAATACATGGAGCCCCTTTATCGCCCTCAGGATTCAAGCTTAGAAAACCAAAACCACAGGTGACTCTGAACACAGGCTCCGAATTCCACGTCTCACTGGCAGATTTTTTAACTGTGCTGACACTAAGAACTGGTCAAAATTGCTTAGATATGACAGGTGAACAAGCACGAGTGCTTTTCCTTATTTCCTTTCCACTGGAAGTAAAGTGACAGAAGATTGTCTGGATAGAAGGGAGGGCATGATGTTCAATATCAGCGTGTTTGAAGCAACAGGCAATAACGCCAAAAGTTTACTTTGGGTCATCCAAACTGACTTTCAACATTTTTTTTCTGCAAAGTCCCACTAGCAAGCACAACCCAGGTTCTAAGACGGATCAGTGTTTACAAAAATCAATAAAATTGATGAAGTAAAACGTTAGATACATTGTCTTTGCACTGTTTTCAATTGAGTACGTGTCACCAACTGTTGTCAATTTATCAAATTTTGCCGTATTTATGCTTTACACTGCAACTTTTTCTTGGGATCACGGATGTATTATTCTGATCAAGACGTGTAACATAGCCCACAGACATTATCATTTATTCTGCTGCTCTCTGGTGTTTTTTTAAAAACTTTTTTATAGCATACGCTTGATTTAATGCTCATTAATTCTGCTCTTTGATACATCTAAAGAAGTAGAGAAAGGCAATTGGCTCCCACCTGTGTCCTCCACTCTGCCCTCATATTTATTGCTGAATTGAACCTGTATATTTCAAACGCTTTGGGGAAGGCTGTGTGTCAGATGTGAAGCGAGCCAAATAACCAAGAGAAATGTGAGTATTTTGTCCTCCCTGACTTGGACATTTGAGATGTGCTGCCCTTTCATGTTTCTTTGGGAATAGGCTCACTGGATATTTTAGGTCCAGATCTCCGCTAAGAATTGTTGAAGCGGAGCCTCCTTTTTTCAGCTCAGTCTCATAATGATGATTAGTGGGAAAGATCTTGGGAAAGTTATTCCTAACATGAATTTCGAGCAAATGTTTATTCGTTCTGAAGATCAGGGACACGACTGCAAAGGAAAGAGAAATTTCCAATGACTCCATCAGTGTGTATATCTGCTGTGTTTTCAAATGTGACTGGTACATAACTGATGAGAGGGAGCGTGAGTTTTGACATGAATAGAAGTCATGACCTCGGAGTTATGATGATCTACACTGGCGTGGAAGATTCTGATCCACTGATTAAGAAAACACCAAAATGATTCGAAATATATCAAAAACATGTGTCCTGAAGGCTACAGGTGTTAGTTCATATCGTCTTAGGCATGCACCACGAGCACAGCGTTCAGCCCCACAGGGAGGGAAGCAGGTAGATGGGGGGGGGAAGGAGGGGCGTGGGGAAGGGGAGGGGCTTATCTGGTTGACGTACCCTCCAGCAGGGTTGTTCTATAGTCGACTGACTCGTGGGAGACCATTTCGTTAGTGGGGCTGACGCTCCTCGCGTTAGCCAGCCTGTCCAGATGCTGGATGTGACCCCGGCCATCATACCACACCTCAGACAGATCTAGAGTGGAAGACAGAGGGAGGGGGTGAAGAAGGGACGATTGGGACATAAGGGGGGGATGAGGAGTGCGTAGAAGGAAAGGTGAGAGGGAGGGGCGGGATGATGAGATGTAGAGAAAGGGAAGGAGGGAGAATGAGATAGAGGAGGGGAGGGGGAGAGATAAGAGCGTTACTAAGAAAGGCAAAGCAGTTCACCAGTGCGCCCCACGCACCAACGTCCTGTAAACCCACCAGGCAAAAACAAAACCCCAGCAGACACACATGCGCACAGGTCACAAAAGACACACTAGACTCCTTTTGCAGGTATGCAAATGGACGAACACACACGCACACACAAACACGCACACACACACACACACACACACACACACACCACACACACACACACACACACACACACACACACACACACGTGGCTAACACACCAGGGTCAATTCAATGTTTACATGTCTACATCTTCAAAATATATAAAAACTTCTTGAAACTACAATTGATATAAGGCTACATACTGTACATACTATACACATGCATAATGTATGTTATATAAGTTTAATGTCTCCTATCTTTATATTCCTCTTATTCGTGATCAAGTGAATCAAGGTGAATAAAGCACATATATCAAATTCTTATGTTTTGTTAATAATTGTATCTCGATTCACCCACATATATAATTATTTTAAACAAACTACATATTTTTCCCTTGTTTGCTTTTAAAAAGTACTCAATTTGCAAACATCCTGCCAGACATTTCATAGAACGTATCATACTTGACCTCACTGTGGCATCTGATGAACACATATCAGAGCAGATAACGTCACAAAGTCTTGTGAAATCAATGCCAGTCGGTCACTGTCTGATGTCACAATTGTGTAGACTGCAGGATTGAACTGACCTTTGACCCTATGACCCGCGCCACAACGCGACATCTCTGCTCTTACCATCGATGTGTTTGTTCCTCCTCCACATGAGCAGAGTTCCCAGCCCGAGCAGCAGCAGGCTGACGCACACGCAGCCCACGATGAGGCCGGTGTAGTCCGGCTCCTGAGCCAGCGTCACCTTGCCCAGATGCCTGATGGAGTCCGCCTGGCGCCACTGAAAGAAGCGAAGGGATGTGACGGAGTGAAGGAAGTGAATCTTAATGACACCAGTAATTACTATTGAACTTCCCTCCATCCATACGGAGGTCAGAGGTCAGATTCAGCTACTTAAGAGCTGGTAAAGATTTAGTGTCGAGGTCTGAATCTCAGCTCAGCAGGCCTGACGTCATTAATTCATCTGGGTGACTTAGGCACATTTTTGTGTCTATAACGTAGATTTCATTTAACTTTTAGGATTTATTATACAGTATATTCTAAATCCTACTCTTGAGTATTACTTAAAATCAGTAATGGAATGTAACTACGGCCATTTACTCAAGTAAAGGTAGGCATGAGGTATTTCAGCATCTCCATTGACTTCCACTCCGCTACAGCTGGGAGGAAATTACTGTACTTTTACCGCACCTCTTTCTTTCTTTTTGATAGCTTTAATGACTAGCTACTTTGCAGATTGCCTGCTTGCATCAGAGTAGCACAGTTTCACATCATTTTTTAAAATTTGGAATCGGATGAAAATACAATAGTTCCGATAATGAGTGAGCACAAAAGGGGAACTGTTTGGCTTTGGCGGAGGTATGCGCTCTACTGACTTCCATTCTAGCTTCTTACTGAGTGTCTCCGAAGAGTCTACTGGAGGCATGAAGTGAAATCGAGCCTGAAACGAGCATGAAGCAACGGTTGCAGCAGCACAGGCCTGACAAAGCAAGCGTCTGTCGATGTCTCCGGTTACAGGCTTCAGGAGGTCGCTGACTGTGAAGGATCTGACGCTTAATGTCAGAGACTTAATGAAGTTTATGTGGACGTGTTTACCTACATGCCGCCCGTTTTCCCTAATTGAATCATTTCAAGAAAGTGTGTCTCTGTCTGAACTCTGACGGACGGCATGAAGGCATCTGCTGGATAAACAGCGGCTACCACTGTACACATGACACTTATAGTATGTCATGCATGGCATACGCGGTGGTGCACATACAAGCATTTAAAAAGGCATCCAACTGGCATTCAGACATATGGTATGCAATAACACACGCATGCACGCACAGCCACACACATACACACACACACACACATACACACACACGGACTGTTGCCTCAGTCTGGAGGCAGATTACATCAGTGATATTGCTTTTGCCATTATTAGGTTTAGTGGAAATGAGGTTTCTACTGCAGATGGGATGGTGCTTGTGTGTGTATGAGTGTGTATGCTGGCATGTCTAGAGATAGGGCATATATGAGTGTGTGCCTAAGGGATATTGGCTGACCATCCCCCGAGACAGGCTCTCCTCTGAAGGCCAGTTCACAAGTCGACAGCGATGGGGCTGATAATGTCGGGTCTGAAGCACGACGCTGCCTCACCAGAAGGCGGGCGGCGTTATCTTTAAGGACCAAGCGAGGACGTCTGAGGCTCGGCATGTCGTATTAGCCTGTGTCATAAAGGTCTTATCGAAGCTCATTCGACTTGTTTGGAGGCTGTTTGTTGCAAAAATGATGCGACCGTTCTTGAGCAACTCCCAGGACATAAAAGTTTCATTATGATGCGGGATGTTCAATGCACTTCTCGTTCCCCTAAGGCTCATTTATGCCTCTTTTACCCACTCCAGCATACTTTCGGTGGTCTCTTGGCCCCCCATGATTCGTGGTAGCGCTGCTCTGTTCGTCCGCATTCCTAAGCTTCCAGAAAATGTTCACAAATACGAGCAATTTACAGTAGGTCAGCTTGATTTCCTTTGTTTCCACGAGCGCCTTTTCAACTCCACAAAATTGCTCAAGAACTTACAGCGCCTGTTGGTAAGACGGTTGATGTTTGAGGCTCACTCCCAACTCGTCAAACACTGAAGCTTTGGGTTTCCCCCACTAGTTAAATACGGCACTTTTGGATGGCGGATGAGCCGAGCACAGCATCAGCATCTGATGAGTTGGGAATCCCAAAACATCAGTATTACTATCTTACCAACAGGATATTCGAGGAAAATAGGATTAATCATACTAAAAGAAGGGAAAGTGAAGGTTTTCAGTGTAAAATGACCCTCAACCACTCAAAACATAACTCCTCTTGTTCCTGCATACTATCCTGGTCTGTTTTGGGTACAGAACTTGGCCTTTCCACCTCTTTCTCTCTGTATTCTTGCTACATATTGGTCCAACATGTTGTTCTTGAAGCGCTCTCTTTTTTTCTGACACCAAAACCTGATAATCGCTGAAACGTTTCCTGCTGTCAGACTCCACTTTGGCTGCTGGAAACGTGTTGACGCGGGACTGCGGTATGTACGCTTTGGCCAGATGTCCACTGAAAGAATTGAAAAACAGCGTGCAAAGGGACTGGAAATAAAAGGCACAAAAGCTAGCAGGTTTTTGTTCCTTCTTTCATTCCAAATGGAATTTTCTTTGTATGGAGCACAAGTACTGTCGACCTTCAGTGAGTTTATATGTATTTACTGATTAATATAAAGGTCATAATGAGTTGGATGGCTCCGTCAAAAGCTCCTGCGACAGGATGCAATGTGACTGCTGCAAGGAGAGCAAGTAAACCAGCGGAGGTCAGTAAAACAAGGTTTTCAGGAGGTGTTAAGTTAATAAACACCCGTTAAAAATAGTTTTTTTTTATGTTTTATAATCACTGACATATTTTTCAACAATCTGAGTCACAGCAGTTAAACCTAAAAAATGATATCCTGTCTAAACTGCCTCATCATTAATTAAAGACTGTGTGTGTGTGTGTGTGTGTGTGTGTGTGTATTAGTTTCCTCTGACATTTCTATACCGTACGTCCTCTTCTCACGACTCAGAGGACGCTTGACTTATATTCAAGTGACTAGACAGCTGGATGCTGAGCCCTCTCACTCAACGCGCCGTGTAATAAATTCTCCCTGAGCCGTTTTTTTTATAAGGAGACTGCATTAGGACAGGAGAGTTATTGAAGTCTCCAGTAAACGATCTGGAACGCTGAAGGAATGTGGTGTTTTCCGTGAATCTCCCACAGCGTGGAATGAAGAGCTCAAGAGTGGCCGATGGCAGAACGATCCTGTTTCTGCCTCAAGAGAGCTCACGCGGTGAAGTCGGTCTTCACTTTGTGTTTTATTACCCTCAAACCTGGAATTAAATGAATAAAGACAGGTGACATTTTGAATAAAGTCCCAAGAAATAAGATAATTAATGTTTACTAAGTTGAATTTAATCAAGCGCGCCAAATGAAAATAATCCTGACTATTAAACAACTAACTCTTCTTGCACAGACTCTGTCCGTCTGTCCTCACTGTGTGTTATGATGTTATTGTGTGGTGAGTCAGCCTCCTCCACCTCCTCGGAAGCAGGTGTTGTGACACTATATGATACCTTTTATTGCTACAGTTCCTCCCGTGAGCATGATAATACAAACAGAGGGGAATTCTCATATAAATGCATCATGAGAGGCTTTGTGGATCTCTGCTGTATTGGATCTGCTTGTCTGAGAGCAAACATCTGATACACAATATCTGATTAAACGCCAAAAGCCTCTTCAGGACACGATTAGTCTTGGCTTTCACAAGTGTTTGTGCTCATTGTAGTAGGCTTTCATGTTGAGAAGGAGTCATATGATCTCATGTTGTGCCTTTAAGATTGATTTTTTTTTTATGTTAATCAATGTGACGTCAACACAGGTCACTTCCAGGTGGACACTTGGTGGTTGATTTGCATTGTGGAGACACTAAAAAGATGAAAAAAGCCAATCACTTGTGACACTTTTTTGTTCACACAAGACAATTTCATGCCATTTCATGAGCCGTATTTTGTTTTCGACACTTGGAAATTGTTATTTGTATTATTTTTGTATTATTTTCATTATATTATCATTATTATTATTATGTGATTTAAAGTTCTCGCCACTTACGACTGAGAAATAGAACTGTTAGCATCCTCCTGCGGTCTGAACTTTAAAAGGACAATGAGCTAATTCAGTGACATGCAAATGAAATAAACCTGATTATCAACAAACTGTTGAACACACTCTGACACACACGCACACACGCACCCTGCACTGCCTTCAAACACACACTGAAGCTTTCCCCATGCAGGAAAACTGGAACAAGAAGTCTATTCAGCCAGTGTGCGTGTTTATCTGTGTGTGAGTGTTGGGTGTGGATGTTTATTTGTGGTGGGCTGGGTGGTTGTATAAACTAAAGGCTGTTTTAATTTAATCGTTGTTGACCAACTGGAGGCGTGAGCACCTGTGTATCTCCACACAGCTATAATTTGTGTGTTTCTGTCAGTGAGCTGTTAAACAAAGTTTAACCAGAGGAGAAAATAATAATAAAGGCGATGAAGGGACTAAAAGCTAGAACAACATGTTTAGAGGGTTGAGGTGGTTATGTGTGAGCGTAGACTTCAGGCGTGTCTCACCTCCACCTGCAGCTCCCTGGGGGGGACGGCCTGCAGCTCGGTGGGAACGGTGCACTCCAGAGTGTTTCCGACTAGAGTTAGACTCTCACAGCTGTGGTTGGAAACAGTCAGGACCTGGCACTTCATCGCCTCCCTGTCCATCCGGTCACCCTGGAGGAAGCAGAGAGGGATGGAGAGGAACAAAAAGGGGGGATGGAGAGGAAAGACAGCAAAGGGGAAGGAGGGAGCAAGGGAAGAGACATGAGAGGTCAGCAGTTTGCAAAAGGGTGGAGGTCAACGCTTCCAGTTCAGCAACATGACAAGCGACGATCACTGAGGTCAAAGGTCAGCGAGGCCTGGCAGTTTAACAAATGTTTCGTGTCGAAATAAAACTGGAAACACACAAAAATGCAAACTAAGGTGCCAAAAAGCTTGTTTACGACTTTCAGATGAAATGATGTCTGTCAGATATTTCACATTAAACCTCTTTACTCTCAGGTCAGGCCTGCTCACTGCCTACAGGAAGGATCAAAAAACAAATCAGAGAGCAAGCTCGACCAGCATAAATAAATGGACAGAAATATGATTTTTTTTTTTTTCCAGTTGGGGAATAGAAAACAATTAAAACACAATGAGAAGAGCCTGGGAGGCATTACTGGCCAGCCTTGAGTCCCGTCTATGTAAAGCAAATCTATTTAAAGATGCCGTGGCAAGGTCCCTTATACGTGATATAGCTGTTATCTCTGCCTGTATGGAGCGCATTCCTAAAAAGATTTGCATTTAATCAAATTAACACAAATTGATTGGCGCAAGATAAAACTGGGCCCAGTTCCATCCCAGGGCAATTTATTCATGTTTGGGCCCTTCAGAGTTCAGAGCCCCCGGGGTGAGGGCGGGAGTGGAGTGTGATATTTTGGAGACGTGTTATGAGCGCAGCCCGGCACTGGGAGATTTACAAAAGGCAGCTAGCGGCAGTTAGCGGCTAACTCGAATAAGACGATCAGCAGCCAATTTATTTTACTTACTCCATTTCTGCATAAACACGTTGTCTGAACAAATCCACCGTATTTTTGCATTTTGCTGTCTACTTTGCAAAGCAACTTCTCGCCAGTGTTATTGTTCATAAAGCAATGTTGCCGCTCGATATGTATGTTCCTCATCACACTGGACGCCAACCCTGTTTCCCCCGCCCCTGCCCACTTTTTATTCGCTTCCAGAAAGCTGGCATGCTATCCAAAGTGACACAGTGGGGCGTCATTATGTCGGCATAATGAGGGCTCTCCTGCTGGCGAGGATGGTTGAGGGGGAGGTAAGGATTTTTTTCCCCAAGGTTGTCCTGGGATTTGGCTTTCTGCTATGTTTATAAATCAATGTATCAATTTATGAATCAATTGACTAGCCTGAATACTGGGTCTAAACATTTGCCTTTTAAAAGTCCAATAAATAGTTTAAAAGTGGCACACAGAAGCTTAAAGACTGTGAATATGTGACATCAGTGTGCGGGTCAAAATGATTTTCTGCGTTGCCTGTACATTCTGTAATTATATTAGCGTCCAATGTATATACATGTATAGATGGTATATACATATGTACCTTATCCCTGCTGTCCTATATTTTAATTCTGCATACTTTTTTTTTGATAATACAATTGACGATAAACCTCATGAAAATCTTGAAAAAGTCTGAAGCCGCGGCTTGTTTAGGAAATACTGGCATTTGGAAACAGAAGGCTTCAATTGTGTTGGAAGAGATGAGGTGCAGGTCTGTCTTCTTGGCAGAGCTCGTCATGATTCACAGTGATCGAAAGCATGAACCCGGGCCTGCCGCTGCAGAAATGAGGGAGACAGAACCACTTATTCTGTTCGCGTGACCTCTAGCGGGATGACAACAAACACCCCCTCTGAGTTCTGACTGGAAGCACACACAGCAATTAACCATGTGAGCGTGTGTAACCGAGTTAGTGAGCGCTCGTGCGCGTGTGTGTGTGTGTGTGTGCGCTGTTTGACGGGAAGCTGCGAAAAAGAAAAACGCAGCATAATTTGTTCTCCGACTAGCTCTTGTTCCCCTTGCTTTCTCTTCCAGTTCAGTTTTTGTTTCTGTGACTCCGTCTCAATTCCCCCCTCCCTCCCTCCCTCCGTCTCTCTCTCACACACACATAAACACACTTGTTTGAGTGCAGCAGAAGGCAATAAAGAGAATGATCACATTCCTTGCGTGACAGCTTGGGATTTTCCAATTTGACACAGAGTGGAGGCTCGCACCTGTTCCTGTACCCTCTCTCTCTCTCTCTCTCTCTCTCTCACACTCACACACACACACACACACACACACACACGCACACACACGTTCCTGGTCTACAAAGCAACATGAACCACTAATTTGCAATTAGGTTCCGTACAAAGGCAACCTTTTTTGACAACATCATCGGATATACGCTTCCTATTCAGTGTGTTCCCCGGCTGTAGGCGTCACAATACTGCGCACACAGCAGAGATGAGTTATTAAAGTTATTAGCGCGTCTCTAAATAAACTCTCATGATGATAATTAAAAGTGAGATGCCTCCTAGTCTCCCGTGACGTGACTGGCAGCGATAAGAGCCTGGCCACACGCCAAAGTCAGCAAATTGGTTCCTGTATGTGCCGTTGTACCGGTGCGGAGCTGTCAGTCAGAGCTAAATATTCCTTTATTTGTCTGTTATTGGTTGCCAGTTTGGAGTTAGGGTTATCTGATGGCGCTAAATGAGCCCAGAATTCGCCCCTTTACTGGAGGCCACCGCAGGGCAGGGTTATCAGATAGCGTTAAATGTGGCCCGTTTCGGTGCAATGCCTGGTACCATCCCCCCCCGGGTAAAAACTGGGGGGTTTGTCTGGGGCTGAAGGGAGGGATGAAGGGGGGGATAGAGGTTGGGTCGTGGTGGATTTAGAATCGGGGCCAAGGTCACGTCTGGGAAAAGAGAGAAAGAAGAAGAAAAAAAAACCAGCCAGGATCCCCTGCGCGAGGTTCAGCACAGCTGCCACAAGCCGTCGAGCTGCAGTCAACAAAAAAACGAAAGAAAGAAAAGAGGAGAAATATGTATTTCATTGTGTTCCTAAAACAGGCTCTGGGGAGTGTGGTGGCTTGTTTGAAAAAGCAGCATTAATATGTCAAGAGCTTTGACCTCGGCAGCCAGAACAATGCAAGCCGACAGAGAGAATACGTAGAGACGTATAGCATCGGAGGAGGGATGGGGAGGACGGGGTGGGGGGGTGTAAACGATAGGAAACAGACTCCACTTCCTGTTTTTCTTCTAGTATTGTTTCCTTCCCAACTCGACCCGGACCATTGAGGGTTGTACGTGTGAATGTGTCGATTGGGAGGCAAAGTGCGGCGAACAGCAGGATGAACATCAGCCCGGGTTCATATTGTGAACACATCCCATTCATTAAAGTGCTGGAAACTACGTCTCTGAATAAAGAGGCCAAACAAATCTCAGAAAAATCAAACTTTGCAGACCTGCACCAGGACTGTGTGTTGGTGAGTTAGCAGACTGGTGCAGGGGTTAGTATTTCTTGTATTCCGGTTCCAGTTTTGATATGTTTCTACTTCTAAGCGTTTGAAATTCGCCACAGCACATAAATAGAAAACCTTGAACTCGACTCAGCTGGAGTTTCTGCAGGTGTCTTGAGTTTCTGCACCTGTTTTTCTGCAGGTGCCTTCCCTGCTGGAGTTCTCTTCAACAAGAAATCTTTACCAACGGTGCAGTTTTTTTGTTTTTTTTTGCTGGCTCACACCTCTGAGCTCTAACCTCTTGCTGTTATGTGATATTTCTTCAAACATTGCAGTGCATTAAAGGCAATGGGAGCAAACAAGTCACTCCTCTATTTTACAAACAACAACATTAGTCTGGGAAAAAAAAGGTTTTCTGGGATCTTGATAAAAACAACCTGCCCTCAGCGCCACGGATTAATAGAATAGATACAAGAATGTGATGGCAAAATGACTTTCAATTACTCTTAAATTCTTAACTTAGAGCAAAAACCATAAATATTGAAACTAAAATATAAAAAGTTAAGTTTTGCACTAAGTGGAGCGACCTTTGTTAGCCTGTGTCTTCTTCTTGGACATTTTTCATCAATTTTCGGTGGCATACTGAGGGCTTAAGCGAGCATAACTTATTTGTATCACTATAAAATCAGGAGATTAACATTAGAAATGACCCATCGGGAGAAAGGGTTACAAATATGGGAGACCTCTTTGAAAAAAAGGAGTGTTGGCAGTTGTGAACCAACTGTTGCGGCACATTTACCTTGAGCTCCACGATGCTCTTGTTGTCCTTAGAGGTGAGCTTGGGGTCCTGGAAGAGGGGGTCCTCCACGTAGATCAGGTCCCACTGATCCGTGGAGAAGCCGTCCAGGACGAACGCCACCTTGGTGAAGACGGGAGGCTGCAGACCCAGTTTGGCCAGAGAGGGCGTGGTGCACTGGATGGAGGTCCGGTTCTCTCCGTACACGCAGCTCTACGCGGTGAGACAAAATGTTGGCGGTAGGTCAGAAAAACTGTACACTGTCCAAGTTGTTGTTGTCCCTTTTTGTGTACTTTCACTCTTGTTAACTATTGTTCAGATCTGTGGCGTGTTCAGGAACACTTTCCTCATTAAAGCTCAGGTGTTTGCACCGTTTTTAGGAAACGATGTTGGCACACGTTTTGATGTATTCGCGGAAGTTGGGGAGTAATGTATGGTGGGCCACAGCCACATGAGCACAGCTACAGAGAGCTCCTATTTTCTACTACTGAATGTTATTTTTTTTGCTCATACCACTGGCATGCATTGTATTTTTCCTGTTTTCTTGCTAACAAAACAGAAGTATCCCTAATAATGATATGTACTGTATGTGCACACAAAAGTTCTTCCTGTGGGAGTATGTACTGCAGTTTGACTCTGAACAAACAACATCACAAGTCGAGTGGAACTGATTTCCAACCAGCTTATTTTATGGAACATAAGAGGGAATATGCCTTACTTTGTGTAAGTGGACAGGACCTTGAAATGATACGATGGTGCATCAGGTCTAGTATATTTAATGTCTAATTGAGGTTCGAGTTACAGCATATTTGAGGTCAATGGGGTTTTATTAGGATGCAACTGTTTAACCTTCTAATAAAGAACATATTCATTCTAGTTTCAGTTTTATGACACAAAGTACGGCTTGTTACGTCTTATAAGTCTACTGTAAAGTGATGCGTGACTGATTTGGGTTTATATTTAATGGTGAGTGTCCGGGGTTGGCTTTCATAGAAGCTTTCATAATACCCGATTTAGATTCTATTGAGATTGGGACAAGACAATCATTGTAAAAGATACAAAGACAAACATTTTCATTGCTGTACTAGTGAACTAGTGACCCAGCCCCCAAATTCAACCATCATCCATGTGATCCTGATTCACATCTTATATTAACTTGGTCTTACAGCTAAACTAGTCACCTGAATGAAAATTGTTCCTTTCCGGCATTTTGGTACTTTGGAGACCTATTAAGCTTTTTCTTTTTTTGCTTTCCTTCTGAGGGTTTTATCAGTTCTTCTGCATGTAAAAAGATTTTGAAAGTTAAAAAGTCTGCACCAACAGAAGCTCCTCTCTCCTACAGAAAACACTGCTCCCAAAATGAGCCATTAGTAGCCCCGCCTTTAATTCTGTGACTTTGTGACATCGCACTATATCACTATCTCAGACATTTGCATAACGTATGCTTTGCGGCTAATTTTGCACGCAATAATCTTTTTAGCACGGTTGTTCTGTTGTTGTTAGCGGTGCTGGGTCAGGCATGTGTGAGCTGACCAATCAGGGCAGACAGGATGTTCAGGAGGATGGGCCTTAAAGAGACATGAGCTAAAACAGGGTGTTTCAGACAGAGGGAGAATACAGTATTGCAGCACTGGACAGTATGAGAAAAACTGATGCGTTTTGTGAGCACAAAAGGCATGAAAACCTATTCTGGTCGTAACCCAAAATAAAGTTATGAACCTGAAAATAAGCATTATATGTCTCCTTTAAAGTGCATTCATACAGTGTATCTTACAGCTGGCATATTCAATGGCAAGTCCCTCCACTGAAAATATATTTTTGTCAACACTGAAATGTAAAATTGACGGTGAAAACAGTTTTAAAGCGGCTGCTGAAAATGTCTGCATCTCCTGGTTATAAAATCTGGCCCTCGTACCCTGTATAAACATGCACAAAGAGATTAAACACCTCAGCCTCTCAACTTTCCTACTATTCAGATTAAAATCAGTTCTCTCCACGTCTTATCTCCATCACAATCAAGAACAACAGAGTAATAATCCTCAGTTTGGCAGCTTCTTTTATACTCAACACACTGTATGAGACACTGCCTTGTCTTCAGCCACTGCTGTGTTTACACGCGTGGCCCGGGGGCACAACACTGTTTTATCCCATGTTGGAGTCAACCCACATGAGCCTCCCAGCTTTTGTGCTCATTAAGACCGCCCGGTGAGAGATAGAGAACTGGAAAACACCCTAAGTCCTTTTTTTTTATTGAGGTGTGGCAGGGTTTCATCATGTCTGGAGAGAACAAAAACATCGGTATCGGTAACAAAAAAAAGATCTCCTCTTGGAACATCTCTCCTATCGGCCGATCGAGAGGAACACCTCCTCGAAAAGTGGACTTCAGTTCTGTGTTTCCTCGTTTGTTTGTGTGCAAAGGTGTTTGCTAGTTCTGCAGTTATGAGGGGAAATATGGCACGCATCGTTCAGGTGGCACCGAGCCACAGACTCGCAAGTTAGCTTACGCAGAAGAAAGTATGCCAGTCAGAGGTCAGATAAGCACTAACCAAATATAGGCTGGTGTGCACTCAGACACCAGATGTTCAGTATACTGTTACTCAAAATAGCTCCTTGATTCTTTTTAAATGTTCCGACAGAAATGCTCTCTTTGAAGTTTATCATGACGGCTGAATATAACTGCAGTTTCATCTGCAGGCTCATCTGCAGACATCTTTGAATTTATCTGCATGTTGTTCCTTTGAGGTATTTCCCCTGATGCACTATACACACTGTAGGTCTAAGTTTTAAAATAAGTGGACTTTAGTTTGAAAGAGTCAGGAAACCGATTACCTCAGAATTACCAAGTAAATTAGACTATTCAATTTTAAGTGAAGTTACAAGCTAATTAATTTTAACAACTTAAAATTCTACTAAATCGGTACGACAAAGTCACTTTCAAGCTCAGCAGCAGCTAACATCTGTGGTAGAATATATTTGCATACATACACACATATATGTACTTATGCATCACATGATGTTGTGCTCAACAATAACAACAAACAAACAACAACGAACAAACAACCAAACTTGTAAAATGAGACAAAGGGATCTTGCTTAAAAAAACTGACTGGTCATTTTAAAAGTTGTTAAAACTCTTCAACTTAAATTTGCTTGCTTCACTTCGTAAGTCCGAGGTCATTTTTCACATTTCAACATTTGAAAGTTACAGTGACGTATGCTTCGTGTTAGCATTCGACAGAAGGATGATAAAACCACAAAAGCGTCATGTTTCAAAATGTCTTGCGTGTCTTAAGAAAGACAAATAATATAGCATAAGCTGGCTGAGTCACTATACAACAACATGTCATGAAAATAAGGCAATTACAATTTGTAAGAGTTTAAAATGCTTTTTCCAAAATCCAAGAACTTTTAAACCTTGAAAACTCTGCATTTAAATGAAAGTGTTTTCAAGGATTTCCAGCATTTGTATAAGCCCTGTATACTGTAATAGCTGGCCTCACTTGGAGGGTGGAGCATGTGGACATTCAGGAAGCAACATTTGCTGTTAATCGAGATTCGAGAATATGGCTCATCTTTCCCTGTTCTCCGCCACAGCGTCATAAAGACACATATAACTACGCCAGTACTAAGTACAGCATCACTAAAGGCTTGAAATTCAACAGCAGCAAGTGTAGTAAAACTCACAATATTACCCAGCGTAGTAAACAGTGAGGTTTCTGAACCGTCCAAACAGAGAGTGAGAAGAAATTTGCGTCTTGGAAGGAAATGGCGTTCACAGGAGGGTGTTACTGGGATCCAGATCTGGGGGCAACGTTCCCAGAAAGGAGAAATGAATGGACAGAGTAACAGGAATGTGGAAAATAAATGGGTACACTAATCGGAGAGCTGTTGTTCATACGACTTTTGACAAGCAACAATAAAAGGAGCAGTTTAAGAGGCCATTAGTGATGATAAAATGACCCAATGTTCCTGGATCACAGCAGACACCTCTTGTTTTTAGTTTATGTCTAGACTTCAGGATTTAGCAGCCATATTTCTGTGGTTAAGCAGAGATGATGATGTATTTGATCATTAAAGAAACTGCGGTTTGCTCATTAGGCAAAGCAAATGCCAGCGTGACACAAGTGTTTCAAAAGCCGTTAAAAAGTGTGATGACACGATGTTCCACTTCACAGATGCACACAGGTGAACAAACCAGACTCGTTTGGCCACAAGCTGAGAGATCGATGTTGATATTTGCGCTGTGGTCGCCTCATGATAGCGCGTGTTTGTCTTTTGGGCTGCACAGGTACATGTGTCCTCGAGTCGCTCGGATCAACGTGCCCTTTCGTGACCTTTGAACACAACAAATGCCACCTTCACACCGCTCTTCAGTGAGTGGGTGTCGTTCAATTGACTCATTTACAAAGAGTCACTTACGTTGAGAGAGCAGAGGGGGAGGGGTTTGGTTCTTTAGGTCCTTTTGAACACACTGGCCATGGTATAGATTAACTAGAATGTCACTCTGTGGAGCCAATTGCGATGCATTGTCAAGAAATTATTAAAAATGTTGACAAATGCCTGCAGGCTCACAATGTTAAAGTGATTCAGATCTGCACCAAAGGTTCATTGGGTCCACTCTGGGTGGAGACCCATCCTCCGCCAAGTTTAGTGGAAATCAGTTCAGTAGTTTTTTTGTGTAAATCTGCCAACGAGTGGATGGACATGGGTGAAAACATAACCTCTGTGTAGCATGCATAGTTTCTGACCCCTAACGACCCAAGTTTTTTCAAGTTTTACGCCATGCGTAGTCTTGCAAAAGAACCAGTGACACCGAGGCATGCACAAGCAGCAACATTCAAATAACGTTTCTCTAATTTGAAATGAAACAGCAGAAGAAGGTGCAAGTGATGGCAGGCTGGCAGGTCAGCTGCGGAGCTTTTTATTCTAAATAAACCACAGGAACATGAAAACTGAAGACCAGGATCAGGAAAACAGAACAGACAACTTGGCAAAGACCGAAACGAACGACTGGACTTAAATACAAACTAAACTAATGAGGGAATGAAGTGCAGGTGGAGCAAGATGGAGAAACACAGGTGAGGGGAATGAGCAGCGGAAACGGGAGAGCAGGGAAGGAGCTGATAGGCTGGGAAAAATACTGGGAATGAAGATGGAAGGGAACAGGGCAAAAAGACACGGCAAAATGAGGGGGGGACAGGGACGCTACTGTGAATTATGACTTGATGAAAAAGATGAAACTGAGGCTTGGCTGGCTGGGAACCTACTGCATTATGGAGCACGGCCTGTAAAGTTTGCTACGCTCCAAATAAAGCTCAACGAACTGGCCGAAATCCGACTTCCAACACGTTGACTGATGCCTGAGTCCCCGGAGGGTCTCTCTGACTGCGGTAGCAGCAGCCCTGTCCAAGTACTGCTGAAACTTCCTCATACACTTCCCGATCTGACTCCCCAGTGAGCGATAGAAGCCCAGATGGACACACGAACACAAAGTCGCAGACATCGGTAAACGCTTGAACACATTTCAAACACGCACACAAGCAGGCCATGTCGAACGCATGTATGTGAAGGTAGCGCGGGGTTGCCTAACAAAAGCAATCTAATTAACCTTCCTCCTCCACACACCAATGAGGAGCAATCGAAGGGACTGTAGGGTAAACCCCCCCCCCTCCCCACCACCCTCCCAGGGGCAGTAGAAAGGAAAAATATCCTGTGAATTAGTGGAAACCTCCGTCAGTTTCATTGTTCAGGCGCTGTCTCCTCTTATTTAAGGCAGAGGAGGTGAAGGGCTGTATGTTGGGAGCAGCTGTAAATACAATCGGTCAGAGAGCCGGGCAGCGAGCGGGGCCGAGAGGTTTACTGTGGGGTGATGAGAGAACCAGCGATCCCGAAAACCTCCGCCGTCCCCGAAGGATCATTAGTGTAACAGCCTGCGAAAAAGCCAAGTCATAACGGAGCTCCCATGTACAGAAGTGCTTGTCAAATCTAGAGTGATTTATGCCAGTGGAGTTTTCTGCCGTTTCCTACCACGCTGCGCTGCGCTATCATATACTTTGGATTTAAGGGTCTCGGGTTCAGATGTGTCTTCGCTTGTTACGTTGATTTTTTTAAGGTGTAAATTTCACTCTTTCCTCTTCTGCGTCAGATGTTTTTGTAACTAGACATAATGTGTTTTGCATCCTCCTCTTCTCTGTAACTGAATGCCTCCACTGTTTGTTTTTTTTGTTTTTTTTGCTTGTGTGTTTAACCATTCTGCAAAGGACAGATACTAAACTACAATCATTAATCATTTGTGGACACTGTCTGAGATACAGATCGGCCCGGTGTTAATCCAAAATCTGCAAAATCTCCAAGACTGCATTCCCGGATTTAAGTTTGAGTGACCACACATCAAAACCCAACTTTTTGGAATGATGTCCCAATGAGACTATGATAAATGTAAAGAGCGACAGAGTCCATGCTGAGATGAGGTTGTGTTGTTGAATGTGCCAAACCCGGGTCTTTCACCCAGGAGACTGTGGTTTGAGTCATGTGTGAAACCAAAGATCAACACTGAGCTTTTTCTTTTCAGTGTTATGTTGCATTTTGGTTGCATTTACAAAACGACCATGGACACCTGGGTAGTAATAGCGCGCGCACACACACACACAATAGATACCAGATTGCAGGATAAGCATAAACTGGCACCCGTTCACACCAGCACTGCACAACAACAGTCTAGTCTTCTGATTGCCAACGAGCAGCTCTACTGGAAGCGGTTGGAGCTTTGAAGCACCTTCAACCGCTGACAGAGGGCAAAACTCCACTCATTCACTTTCATTCACTTCCGTCTCTCCGACACCCTCCAGCTGTGGGGGGTATGGGAAAGGAAAGAGGCTCCATGAGGCATTCAGGTGTCAGCTGGAGGGATTTAGCTCCGCTGGGACGAGATAGGAAGAGGAGTCGGACACGAAACAAGCCAGTTTGTGAGCGCAGGCGACAGGTGTCTGGCCACGGTGAGGCCTCCTGTTTAGACCACTAACTATCTGAGATGGCGCAGCCTGGCAAAGCAAGCAATGCTGGCATGAATAACTTTACTCCCTGAGCTGTGCGAGTGATCCGTGTAAGGATCACTTTGTTTTTTTTTTTTGCTGTTTTTTTGTGTATGTGCAGCCCCCTTTGGCTTTGTGGCCATGCCAGCTTTTCACGACGGATCGTTAAAAAAAAATCTCTTTCATGCTGTGGGAAAGCCGAGGTTGGCTGAGACCAGGCTTTACTGGAGATCTGAGAAACAGATATCAAGTCAACAGTGGAAGTTTTTTTTTTTCCCTTTTTCATGCTCTGGCTCCAGCTGAGAGCCCCCCTGAAACCTCTGCTGCTGCCTGTAAGCAAGTCTCGGTTGCTTCCTCTCTCCGACCAGCTTTGGTGTGAAGATCTCTTAGATTCTTGTTCGACTGGGAAACCGATTTCACCCGACTGCAATGAACATCATTCGGCCGCTGCGGCTTCTTTTTTTGGAGACAGAACCGATCACACGGCCGCCGCTTAAGTTTATGGACGCGGCTCTGGAGGCATGACAGGCCGGCTCACGTTACCCACAGTGCCGTTCCACTGGCGATGGAAACCTCTGGGATGTCCGTTCGCCTTTATTTTGAGGGGTTAAGACAATAAGACGCTTATACTGTCCCCTCCCAGGCTGAGCCTTAACTCATCCCGTTTACTGGAAGGAATTTAACAGGCGACAGCTGGGGCCCACCGGGGCATGATCCCATCCTAAATCATTAGTAATGATAGCCTTATTTTATAAAGGCTGCTCGCTTTCTCTCTCTCTCGGAAGCTAGAAATTTGTTTTTAATCAATCCTCTCCGGTCTGCTATTCCAGTTTTAAACGAACATTAAACCATCAGGCGAAGGATTTGCCACAACACACTGTCTTTCACTCATCCCATAGCTACTCATCAAATCTAAACAGAGGGGGCTTTTAAAGGTTTTCAAAAGAAAAGACAGTCACCGCATGTGTTTTAGACTCGAAGTGAACTCAGTTGACGTAAAGAGCACTTGAACACACTCAATGACTCTGTGCATCTAAGATCACCAGTGAAATTCCACCCGGTCAACTTGGCTGACATTTTAAAGCACAATTCAGAACTAGAATGGCACTAGAGTTTATACCTCCTCTGAGGCCATGTTGTCGTAATGTTCAAGAAAGTGAGAAAAATGCCTGTATCCATTCGCAGCAAACGTCCTCCACCCGTCCTCCATCCCCATTTCGTGGAAATCTGTTCAGTTGTTTACGTTTAATCCTGCTGAAAAACCAACCAACCACTGGACACGGGTGAGAACATAAATATACCGAAATATAAAGCAGCTACGAGGAGCTTCAATTTCGTGTTGTTTCTGGCGGCCCCTGTGGACAAAAGCGGTATGCGGTACCACATCTGGTAATATCCCGATCTGGTTGCACGGGCATTTCAGTAGGCACAGCTCTTCGCAGGATGCGTGGCAATGAGGCAGTCTATCTATTTTAAGATGTGTTAGATCAACACTGTGTAATTTGATGATGGGGAAAACAAACTTTCAGTTTCAGTGTCATTTTTACATCGAGGTTAGCCCACAGTTAACAGATTCGGTCGCTTGCTGCGAGTAAATTTGTTGGGAAACTCTGAGAGAGAAGAAGTTATCATCTGACCCGGTGACAAGCATTTAGAATAACTAAAATCACTACATTGTAGCAGCCAGTCTTCTCACTGATGGTTTACTTGGAGGTATTAAGTTGAGACTGTTTCATACCAAGTTGGAAACTTTTCTAGTACATTTTAAACCTCTTAACCTCATTAGTCGTTTATTATTCAGCTGTAGAATTTCTGATCCTTGTATTCTCTTCAGAGCGAGAGCTAAACATCCTATTCCAGCCGTCAAACAAGACGATACCTTGGCCACAGAGTGTTTGTGACTGGTTGGCAGGTGTCAACTGAAAACACAGTTCCGGTCTGTTAGCTTGTTTTTCGAAGTCAGTGAGCGAAGCTCATTAAACAGCAGGTGACCATGGCAACGGCACTTCAGGTGAAAAAGACCTGATCACATCAGTTAAACTGACAGCAGACAAACTTCACAATCTCACATTTTAATTCTGTGTCATTATCAGCTGGTCGTGGGTTTTAAGAAATATGTAAACTGATGAAATAATCTGTTGTCACATTCCGGGCATTGAAAGTTATGCTTGTATGAAGAGGATGAACATTTATCTAAGGTGTGTGTGATGGAAACTGGGCCGGATGGAAGGAATACTCATGATAAACACAAAGTTTGTTGATGAAATAAAAAGTGGTAGGAGTTGGATGCAAGTTTCAGATTCTCGCCAGGTGAGTCAGAGATTGGATCTAGCAATTTCTGGATGGCAGGCCTAATTTCAGCGCCCTCGAGCCGCGTCTGTCTGCGCTGCTTGGGCGTAACGAAGCCTGAGCTCCCCAGAGAGCCATCAGCCTCTGACCCGAACACAGGTCAACGACCAGGGAAAGGGAAACTGAAAGACGAGACACTGCAGGGAGAGTGTGTGTGAGAAAAAGGGAGGGAGACAAACAGAGGAAGAAACGTAGATGGGATATAAAAGGATAGTGAGTCACTAAGGTTTCGAGACGGAGGTCTTATTCCGTGTGCGTTCGTATCGGTGCGTGTGTGTGTGTGTGTGTGTTTACGGAGCGCATAACAACCTCCTGACTGAACCTGCAGAAGCGTGTGCCACAGAATGACAGATAACATCATCACAAAGCGCTGCTTGTCCTCAAGCCGCCTCCCAAAGGCAAACATCACACACACTCGGAGAACAACACACCTTTGAAACAGGGGGCTGTTTGTTATGACTCACGAGGAAATACGTCTCCTTCGCTCAGGAAGAATATGTTCTCACAAAAGCGACTCGCAACGTCAAATAAGATACATGTTGTATAAACTCCTCGGAAATTGTAAAAATCCGGAATTTTAGCAAGTTTCTGGCAACTCTCTCGCCATATGTTGTCAGTTTCTGTCCAGCTAATCTAGGGGATGACTTGAGGTTTAAGCAGAGCTGCAGCATTTGATCATTTAATCTATTAACTGTCATTGACTATTAAAAAAATCTCAAACTATTTTGATTATCGATTCATTGGTTTGAGGAAGAAATAAAGTCATTTTCTCCTCTTAAATGTGAATATTTTCAGGTTTCTTTACTATTCTATGACAGCAGACTGAACGTCTTTGAGCTCTGAACAAAACATATGAAGCAGTCCAAACTGACGGCCTCATATGGAGTTTGGAAGGAAACACCGATTTCTGACATGTCATAGACCGAATGAAAACATCATTAGTTTCACAAGAATTGGAGAATTTTGTGCAGTTCAAACAATAAAAGGTCACCCTGTTTCTCTCTTCTCTTTCAAAGGATGTGGTGTAATTTCAGCAACAAATGAAACCCGAGCTGTGGGTCTGTTATCCGAGCGCACTACAAGAGTGGATCAGAAGGTCAGAAAGTTCACACGGAGGTGGGAAGTTTCTGCGGTCGGTATTATTCCTTCAGACAGCGCCGGCTCTTTTCTGGCTGCAGCACGAAAAACGTCATTCTGCGCCACGCTGGACGAAATGAATATTGTTTTTCTTTGCTGAATGTTGCGTCTGTCTCATGAACGTGGAGGTCTTCTCATGGAATTTCATGTTGGGCTGTTAAAGATGATCCAAAAAACAGAGACGGAGAGAAGCGCGGCAAAAAACTCAGGTCATCTCCGGCGAGCACTGAGTCATAAAAGAGCTATTTTTCTTGCAAGTTAAGAAATCTGCCAGCACATTAAGGATATTCAAACCTGAACTGAATAGAAATTGGCACGTGCGACCATTTCTTTCTTGAAGTGAATATCTTCAGTAACTTGAAACATGAGAGTTTCCTTTAGAAGAAAAAAAAAAAATACAACGTGAAATACTTTAAAACAGGGCTGACCAAAGTTCATTTTGGCTCACCAGATGTTTCTACAAAAAAAATAAATCAATAAAAAGTCAAAAAGTGTATAATATAGTTGCTTATGCGGTTCAATTTTTTTAGATTAAGTCACGTTTAAAAAAACGAAGAGTCCCTAATTATGAATTCATTTTCATAATATGAGCACCAGGCACAGAGTGACACACAGGAAGTAAGTCAGTTAAGGAAACCTGGGAGCTTGGGACCATTTTGCATTTTACATTCAATACTATACAATAGGTGTTTAATAAATTTCATTTTCAGCCCCTCAAGGGAAAGTTTATGTAGGTCCCTGATGTAAACATCGCCCTGGCAGATCCTTAATTTAATTCTAAAAGAAATCTCAACAGCCCTTCTTCTTTTCACCTATGACCCTCCTGCTCAGGTTACGTAATAGAGCAGCTAAAGGCTCCTAATGACTCGGATCTGTCAGTGTCCCTGATGAAACTGCCAAATGTATTCATAACTAAGTGCAACAAGGCCTGTTGCCCTTAACTCATGACCGGGATGACTGAGAAGCTCCACAGAGTCATGACTGACATGTTCTACACATTTAGCACAGTTTTAAGGGCTTTTTAATGAAGCGACATCAATTTGAGACATTTTTAAGGGCTTGCAGACGGCGTGGTGAAAGCCTGCCGAGTGTCAGGGTCGGATAATTTAAAACACCTCCGGGCCGTCGATGTAAAGGCCAGTCAGTCTAATGGAGCGATGAAGTGCTACAAGCATTGTATGTGTGTGTGTGTGTGTGTGTGTGTGTGTGTGCACGCAAGTGTGTGTATCACTTTCCCGCAGTAAGTAGAATAAAGTATGACGGAGGTGAGGAGAGCCAGAGCATCCTAGAGTCCTCGCTCAGCTACCGTGCGAGAGTCAGAGGTGACAGCTGAATCCTACACATCGGACTGTGGATTTTCCATTTCCTCTCTTCTCATGTTTGTCCGACACTTTAGCTCTTTTCCATTGTCGAGAAACTCCTTTTTCTTCTAGATGTGGGGGGGGGGTTGTATGTATAATGACAAAACCATATATGTGAGAGGGAGGTATTTGAAAAAGAATTATTACATTTTGCCTTCTCCTCATCTTGGGATATTTCTGGTGTTTTTTTCCAACCTGTAGACTCGGACTATAAGAAGACGCAGGAACCACACGAGGGAACTAAATCAGAAAAAAGCTCCTTTTGCGCAAATCATCCAGTTATTTGTGGAAATGTTTGGCTCTACACCGTGTTCTTACCTCGCTGCATCGCTGATATCCGCCCTCCCTCTCGCTCTTCTCCCAATATTTTTGTGACTAACACGATGAATCGAGGGATTTCAACCAAAACCCGAGTTGTTGATTTTTGAGTGGAAAGATGAACCACGATGAGCTGTCGTTTTTTATGTGCACAAAATTAATGTTATTGGAAATGGAGTATGGTGGATTTGGCATAAAATGAGACGGTAGCTGTTGCGCTCATTGCAGCTGCGGGCTCAGGCGATCTACTGGACCACTTCTACAATGTTCGGAACCTATAAGTCATTTATGCAGCAGAATATGTAGACATAATGGCCAGGTATAACAATACAGCAAACTCTCTTTAAAAGAAAAATAAATTCCCATCCCAAGTGCTGCACAGGTGCTAATATTAATAAAATATTACTGTATGTGCTTCTAAAAGAGTTGAAAGTACCACGTTAGTAGCAGGAATGTTTGTGGACTCAGGAGTTAAAGCCTGCAAGAAGATATTGCTGTCAAAATCCACTTATTGTAAGTCTTGTTGGATAAAAGCACGTTAATAAATAAGATGCAATGTAAAATGTAATGTTTGGAAACTACCTTAACATGTTCCTGAAGAGAATTATTTCTCAGGCAGGATCTAGTCCGTTGACGGGCGGTTTCATTGCGAAGCCAAAGCTTAAACTTAACTCAGACTGCCGTCATTTTGGATATGAAACCCTCGTTGTACTCACCACATGAAACACCTCCTCATCCTGGCCGGTGGTGAGGACCATCTGGGGCTGGAGGCCGGACTGGAGGAAGAATCCGTGAGCAGCCACCGTGCAGCCTCCGCTACAGTGAGGGGGATGAGAACGGATGTGAGCGTCAGCGTCAGACAGAGTAGACACAGTAGATCCCCACCGGGAGGGACCTGCTGTTAGCGTTAGCAGTTTAGCCACTCGTCACCTCCTACTCATTTCCTCCCGCTGTAAAAGTGAAGCATTAATCTGTCTCTGCTCATTCGCAGATATTCTCAGTCAAACTCGCCCTCGCTTTCCTCTCCCGTGTCCCCTCCGTCTGGGTGAAGAAACACTAAAGAGATCAAGGCTGAAGGATGTTAGTCGAGCCGACGTTGACAAAGGGTGATATCCAAACCATTTCTGGAAAGCAGCGCTGGCCGCCGTACAGATGTGGTGAATAAATCTATAACCAGGCTGTAACCCCCCGTCCAGAGTGAATATAACTCTGACCTGACAAAGGAGCGCGAGGGCTGAATGCTGTTGATGATGGGGTCTTGGTTGTAGGTGAACATCTGAGGGGCGAGGCGCTCCACCGAATCCACCGTCAGCTTCACGGACTGCTTGGAGGGAAACGTGTTCGGAGGCGTCTTACAGGTCAGCATGCTCGCCGACAAGCTGATGGGCAGAGGGGGTGAGGCGGGTGAGTAAACACACAGGACATACTGTTGAGTTAGTATGTACAGTGGTAACCATTGTTCAGGCCCCTATTCATGCATTTTCCATTTAAGTTTGTTCTGATTCCCGGAGCGGGAAACGAGACAGAATGAGGAAAAGATGGAGAATAATGGAACCATTAACCAGTCCCTCAGTTAATATTGGCAGATAAGGGCCGGATTCCATTTCAAGAGAGAGAGAGCAAAAGGCCCAGTTGACGTACAAACTTATGAAAAGCTTTCTCTGACATGCATCGGGTGAGGAAAACATGACGAGAAAACAAAACAAAACAAAAAAAATAGAAAGAAGAGAAGGCATATGAATGCGACTGAACTGACCTCTGGATCTTACAGGCTGACTTCCCTATCATCACCTCTTGCCTGTTCCCAGTGTCCAGGAAGGCTCCTCTGATGGTAAGCATGGTGTTGCCGGACTTTGGCCCGAACGTGGGGAAGATTTCGTGAATGACAGGGTCCTAAACGCAAAAGGCCGTCTTTCACGTTATGCTCGTTTTTTCTTTTGTTTGCACCACGTTGCACAATCAAAAAAGTGCAATCGAACAACGAAGAGAAAGGGGTGGCCGTTCTTACCACAAAGGTGAAGCCCTCCATCGTGGCTACCTTGTTGCCGCTGGTGACCTTCACTGTGTGATGCGACGGGGTGAAGTTCCCGCTGAACACCGGGGAACACTGGATCTCAGTCCACCTAAACACAACCCCCCCCAAAACACACACACAGACCAGGCATTATACCACGAGCCACCCAGCGTTTATCTTAATTCAATGATCCATCTACTGCCCTGCAGTAACACACAAAGAGGCCATCTTCATCTGGGAATTGGAGGGCAGTGTTTTTTTTGTATGTTTTTTTCCCAGTTCGTAATGAGCTTGTTTGTAGCGAGAGGGAGTTCTGAATGGGACACGGTCCCAAGTGGATTTGGGGCGAGTGGAAAGTCTGGAAGCAGCGATTTTTCCCAGCAATTTTTCAGTTAGAGGAGTCATGTGTTGAATGTGGCGGGCTGAGAGAAAGGGGGGGCTGGGGTGGAGGGAGCGGGGG
>CAEMYA010000008.1:4696142-4711500 GCA_903131615.1 Diplodus sargus
AAGCACATGAAAGCTTAAAAAGTAATTATTTACACAAATACATACATGGATTGTACAGATCAATTATGAAATTACACTTGACAAACCAGAGTCTGAAGCAAAGAAGCCCACGGTTATCACTATCAATGTTTTTGTCTCTTGTACACATTTTCCTCTCCAGGTTCTCGACTACCTTGTCATTGTCCGTTGTAATGATTCCTTTCATTCCTGGTTTTCTTGCTTTCCGCTTCTTGGAACTGATCTCACTCTATGACATTTGCTAATCTAGTTAATCTAGACAGCTAATAGGGGTTAAGAAGTGTCCCGTTCACTCTGTCTCTGTCTCCCCTCCCTCTCTGTCTCCGTGATGGGCAGAACACATTGATAAAATGGAAAGTCTTGCACTGCCGGACAGCTGCTCTCCTCTTCAGACCCTCTAAAACCCACCGTCTAAAACAATGAACTTCAGCCAATGCAGCCGACCACAAAAAAACAAAACAAAAAAAAATGAAGGAGGGCATGGGAGGAGGAGGAGGAGGAGGAGGAGGAGGGGAGGTTGATGGTAGAAGAAACACAGAGCAACAGCTGCACGGGACGCTCAGCGAGTAGAAAATGCCGTGCGAGGGAACGTGTCAGCGAAGCCCGCCGTTCACCATTAACGTGCTGTTCGGCTTGTAAGCCCCCTCGCACCCCACTACCAACGTCTCTACCCTCCCTTCCCTCCCTCCCTCCCCTGCCTTTCCGTGCAGCTGTCGACCCTTTTCTTTTTTCAACGTCTCTCTTGCCTTTATTTTTTTTTCCACGCCTGTCTTTTCATTCTTGTGTTTCAAAAACACGTGAGGTAATTCAGCGTTTACTTTACGTGTTTCATACCGCTCCGCTCGTCCTAGTTTCTGGTCCAGCGCGACACTGATGCGCAAGTACGACACTCGAGGCGCTTCGCTTGTGTGGATGAGCCAAAGAAGACTTAAAACACCGCATGAAAAGAAAAAAGTGTGGAAAGTGTCTACGGTGAGTCACAGGCTGGTCATACTGAGTTGATTAAGTTGAGCGCCAAAAGGTTATGTTTGACCCTGACGATCAGCAGTTAAATGACTCCTCAAAACAAAATAATGCAATTAATAGATCTCAAAGAGGCCAAATCCACATTAGAGCTGCAGGTGCACTGGCAGCGAAAGCAAAGACATTAGGTCCAACCCTGGAGAATTCATGCAAACATTTTCTTGACACTGATTGGATGATTTGCGTGTCTAGACGTAAAACTGGAGAGCATTTTTTCTTTAAAGGGGAAGTTTTTTTTCCCCAGACACCTTAAATGACATACAATCATTGTTTGAAAAGTATTTAAATGATCATATTTGACTCGTGTATATATTGTACAAGAAACCTTTGACATGCAAATTACAAAATGAGTGCTTACTTAGTGAGTAACTGCTAATAAGTGGTTAAGTGTACACAGAGACTTTAACCTCACAGAAGAAGGTTATGGGGTGGCCTCTACTTCGGACCTTTTCAAGTGCGTATATTATCATTATTTTATTTTTTTCTGATTCTATTTTAGTCTTTATAATGGATTTACATGCATATCCAAGACTAACAGCTCAAAGGGAACTTCGATCACTGCTCCACATAATGTAAACTCACACAATGAAGCCCCCTCCTTTGAGCAGTATTCTCTCCTTAAACAGGATACATAATATAACCAAGAGGTGAATACTACCCTCTAGTCACTGGCACACCCTAACTCAAGTTCTCACCTGACTAAAAATCCCCTATAAGCCATTTCTGAAAAGGTCAAGTGTGAGACGCTGAGGGCAGCTAACCAGCGATCAGCAAAGAGGGAATCAACTGTCGGTTTGCACAATGATCGGCAAAAACCGGCCCGTGTTTGCTCAGATGGCAGGCTGGAACATGGCCTTTTTTTGGAGGCTCACTGAGCAAAGGTCAAAGGTAAGCAAATTGTGCAAACAGAAAAAGGGTCCTGCTGCTGCGCTCGTAGTCCCCCCCCCCACTCCCCCGACCTGCCTGCAGCAGAGGCACCTGCAGCTGACGGCGCGTTGCGTCTCCAGCAGAGCACTTTCACTCCTCATGGACCAACATCCTGCCGAATTTACATGAACAATGAGAGAGGGAAACCACACCAGCCACTGAAGCCACAGGGGCCTCTGTTTATGCCTAACTGCTAATATTTCCCATGCAAATGAGGCTCTTGCCAGTCTTTTAAAGAGATTCAGTGCAAAGAAAGGAGTGATTTACCTGGATGTGTCGTCCGTCGGCGGTGCCAAGGTACGCTACGGCGCGGCCATGGACGGGCACCACGGTGATAGAGGTTACCAAGGTGTTGGTCAACTCTTTGTGCCAGAACTCCAACCTTTGGACAAACTGGGTCACCTGCAGGCGGTACTTGCCCTCTTTGCCCTCATGGATTCCCTCGTGCGGGTCGCAGTCGTCTGACGAAGTCTGCAGAGAAACACGAAGGCATCAGTTGGACAAAAAAAAAATAAAAATAAACTTACAGTGTGCTCCAAGAATAACAAAATAAACAGAGGGACTAACAGTGGAGAGAGTGCTCCTCATTGCGGTTACAGGCATGATATTGATATGGCATAAAGCGCAGCCAAGAAATGTCAGCGCGGTCATGTTTAACGCTGAGGGACAACCACTTTAAAGAAGTCGGACTGCATCGGAACAAAACTGTGTCACAAGCAATACAGAGCGCTGACTGCCGCAGATTTTAGATGATGAACTGTTAATCATACTTTCTGGGAATCTTTAGACCGGATCACTTTATCCAAACAGATTGCTCTCTAAAAGAAAAGAAAAAAAAAAAAGGCGCCCATTATATAATATCACGTTGAAGTATCTCCTTTCATATCTGGCCCCCAATGGGGGAGGGTTAAGAGCCAAACCTCCTAAGCCCCCCTTAGCCACTCTTTCATCAGGCTGGGCTCGTAATGGAGGTCTCGGCGTGATAGCACCTCCAGGGCGAGTGCACGCTTTGTCGGGTAGAGGGTTCGCGGACGGCAGGATTTCATGGGAAACAGCGAGGAGACATGCACGCTGTTTTTCATTCCACGGGTTGCTTTTTTCTCCCTCCGACCGGGCAAACCCCGCTTTCTTTTTTTATTTTTTTTCTCTCTCCTTCCCCACCCTCCTCTTTCTCTACTTCCATCTCCTCGCACAGTTCTGACCACAATCTGTCCCTCCAGCTCCCCTCTTTGGTTTTCTAGCGTCGCTCGGCTGTGCAGATTGTTGTGTCTGGAGCCTTTGGAGCATACAGTGAAAGCACAGGCTGTAGCCGGAGCTGGATTCAGGGCCTTTTGCTCTATCGGTGAGCCCCCCCCCCCCCTCGCCTCTGTCCTCTCAGCCCTGGAACAGCCCTGCTCTCTCGCTGCCCCAGCTCTTTTTGTGTTTAGTCATGGCCTCCTGTCCCAGCCTCAGGTTTCATTAATTATTAATGACCCAGAGGGTGGCGGGCCTCTTGTGGCTCTTAAGGTCCTTGACCTGGCCGCCTGACCAGGCCTGAGCTCTCTGTTGTTTTCTCAGCTTCAGTGGATGACCACCTCCTTCACTGAAGTCACAAGGACGGGGGGGGAGGGAGTGCAGGTAGAACGATTACGACGACCCGCGGTCGCCCTTCGGTGTCTCGCATATGCGTTCGGTTTTTAGCAGGAAACTTTCGTCAGAGAGATGTTTGTGACCTTGGTTTTGACCTTCTATTGTGACTCAGGGGGTAACAGTCGATCTCGTTGCATCAAACAAAGCTCATTTTAATCACTTGCAGACTAATGATCTCTTTCTGCCTCTACCTAAAGCACTGCCTGGGTCATGAGGCCATTATTTGCGGTTTGTGTCGAAAACTCGCTGCATCATTTGTTTAGCGCGGATGCTTTGAAGATGAGGGGAACAATGGTGGGGGCGATAAATCAGAGAAAGTTTCTTTCTCGGTGACATTGCACGGCCGAGACCAACGGGACCGCACGGAGAGGAAAGCAGAGAAACCTGGCTGACTGACAAGCACGCAGAAACAAGCCTCGGCTAAATGAAATGTCCTCAAGGCCGGTGGCTGCAGTCGGAGAGACAATGGTTAAGTCAAGCGCAGGGAAAATGTGGAGGAAATTGAAAGCTGGCTGAAAGGTTGGATGTTTTCATGCCAAACGCACAGCTGTGAGGTGGTTCGTGCGGCAGGCCGATCTGCACTGAATTACCCAGCGTTGACGGGTGGAGAAACAGCGCAATCCGGACAAAAGAAATGACAGTTTGCGACTGAAACTGATTTGAAGTTGGACAAAGATATGGACACGTAGCAGGAGAGGAGGACTTGCGAGCGCCAAGAAACGTCTTTTCATTAAATATGACGGACAGGCTGCCTTTGATGTGTGACCCTGCCTGTGTTTAAGTTCACCTTTACTGCGTCTACATTCACCCAGAAATTCAGTTCATGATCGTGACTCCTGTTTGCGCTTCAGAACGGACCAGCTACCACTGAGCGCATACGAAAGACATGGGAATCTTCCAAAACTCCTCTCGCTTCTCAAAAACTACGGCGGACAGAGATGTCGTCGCCGCGGAGAGATTACGCCACGCGGCTCGAAAAACAGGCCGTGGGCTGATTATTTTCAGAGCAAACAAACAGGACTTTGGGGTGTTTGTTGAAGCGGAGCAGGACGATGGGAGGGAGGGCCGGAGGGGTCTCGGCGGCATTCCTCTGCCTCGGCTAAGGTATTCCTGCGGATCAAGGCAATGAAATTGGACAGTGGAAAGACTGTTTTGACAAGCTTCGTTTGAAGCTCCGCTGCTGTTATCCATGGCTGCTCCTTGGCACCGAGGCTCGAGCTCTAGAGGACGTCACATGGAGGCAAACAGGTTCCTCCAGAAAGTGTTGCATAAAGTTCAGTACAGAACTTAAATGTGTATTGTTCATTGAAGTTTAAGTGTAAACCAGTGTCACTTGACAATCGCAGGATTTAAAAAAAACGAAAAAACCGACAGAAAAAAAAACATTTGAGGAGAGTGTGAGGCAAACTTTTCACCCGTCTCTTCGTTCACCTTGTGGAAGATTTACGGCGCTGGCAAGTGCTCCTGATGTTCTACATCTCTCAGGCCGTTTTGTGAACGTGTCTTTCAGCCGTAGAACAGGCACCGTGGGGCAGATGTGTGAAATATTGAACACCTTTTGGCCCATACTTAACCAGCAGCCATTGTCCGCAAAACAACGGCGCGGCGATAGGGTTTCGGTGTCGTGGAGCTCCTAAAACCCCGCGGGCACAGCTCGGGAGAGTCAAGAGGGGGGTGAAAGGTGATCCGCGTGGTCTAATGTCGTTTTCATACTCTCACTGTGGCCCCTGGGTCCCGTGTGAATAGACGCACTAATGCCTGAATTATAAACCGTAGGCTGGGTTACTGCCAGGAGAGGGTTTGGATACAAACACTGTCAGTGCCGTGCAGAAATAGGGTAAAGGCGCTCCCGCTAATGTACAAAAATACACACCGTGTTGCGAAGGCTTAGCCAGAGTTAGCAGACTTGCACACATTCACACAGTCTGTCTCGTTGCTGGCCGCTCAGCTGGCTCCCGCACTGGAATAACAGACCTTTGACCTCCGGGATTGCGTGTGCAATTGCGCGCTCCAGACAGCGGAGAGGTTTGGTTGTCGTTGGGGTGTGTGGAAATGCGTTTTTGGAAGAAAGTGAAATGCAAAGGAATGCAGAGAGCACATGCAGGCCCCTCTCTCCCTCTCTGTGCATGTGTGTGTGAAAGGAGGGGGGGGCGTCCATTGTTGTGGTAACGTTGGGACACACATTACAGTACTCCACCTGGACTTTCGGGTGCACGTAACTCCGCAACCTGAGCCTCAATAGCTGTAATGACCGTGGCGTGTGTGCGCGTCCACGCGGCACACAGGTGGCCGGTCGCGCCGAGCATACGCAGCCATGTGTTAATGTGCGTGTGTGTTGCTGCAGGGGGCTGTCAGGGTGTTAGGGACGGTTAAGGGAGTGAGAGAAGCTGACAATAAGCCGAGGACAGAGCCTGGCGCTCACAGTGCAGCTGGCCCTCGCCCTCGAGTGGCACCCAACGCTGGACGCCAGGCAGGACTGCGGCTTTGTTTACAGCGGGGCTCCTCACACATAAACAAGTGGGGTGAGAATAAAATGCGGAGATTATAGAAAAGTTAGACATCATTTAGAGTGACTGGTGGCAAATAAAAAAGACTGTAGGGACACATTTTCTAGATCTTTTAATGTTTCTGGTGATGAAATACTGATAACACCATTGTTTACAGCTCCAGTGTCCAGTCTAATAGATAAAGATCGCAGATGAGACAGTGGGAACGTCGGGAAGTCGCACTGTAGTCTCTGAAACGCCGTTACGAACCCGGTCGACACATTTTGATTCTAAAATTGGACCTTTGGCTTTGCAGAAATAGGCAGGGCTAAAAAACAAAGCCTTTTTCTTTTTTTTTTTACATTTTCGCCAACATTTTACAGGTAACAGACCCTCGGTGTGGCCAAAAAATGGGATCTGGGATTGGTTTAGCACTGGAGAATATTTTCCAAACTAGACTCCGTCCTGGATATGACAGCCGTCATTTTGTAGCTTGGTGTTTCCAAAAGACATCCTTCATGATAAATTCCACAACTGTCTTCTGCTCGCGTTCAAGTTCTGCACGTAGCGACCGCTGAAGGGTCATGGCTCCGTTCAGGAACGACGTGCAAACTATCCACATATTGGATCCAGTGTTTTTTTGATCCTTACCATACTAGTAGGGAATAACTCTGGATGCTCTGTTGCATCCATTTAGACTTTACATTCTACCATGAGTCTTCCAGATTCATAGAAATGCAATTCAACAATGCAGGGCTATTATCTTAACCAAAGATATTCAAGTCACCCATCCTAAACCATTTCATGTGTCCGTGATGAGATATTGAATGCTCTCCTGTGAAGGAATGCGGTCTTCAGATTATTCATGCTCACAACATGTAATTTGCATTTGAGAGTTCATGCTTACATTAAGACCATCTCTGAGCCTGTGCTGGGAAAGTGTCTCTGAAGGAAGAAAAACACTTTAATCGCCCGACTTTGCTTTTGTTTCCTTCTCACAAGAATGGGCAAGAACGTAAAAAACAACAAGACAACAATCCCAAATAGCTCACAGATCAGGGTGTAATTGTTTTCATTTTTTTTTTCTCCTAACAATCAAATCACATCCTGTGCAAAATCTCTTCCTTGAACAAACCATAAAATTCTCACGCACCAACTGCAGGGGGATATTCTCTTGTTCAGCCCCGACACCGATAAATAATTATTTAATGTAGGGGTGTGGCAATTTTCTTTTAGAGTTTCAAAGATCCTTTATTCAGGTGGTTTACTGTTGAATCTAAAGGGTGGTGTTATTTTCTCAATCGTTTGGGTACGTTTATTTATGTATTATTCAAGTCAAACTGTTAAAAATGTTGTGAATCGAACATTGCATCGAATCTTGACCTTAAAATCGAGAGTCAAATCGTATCGTGGATTTGAAGGATCTAGTTAAAAGTTGAACAGATGTCTTAGAGCCTCTCTGTCTCCTCCTTCTTTCCTCCACCCAGTCCAAAGATAAATTATGCCACATCACCCCCCTTCAATTCTTCTCTTGGCCGACTACCTTCCTCTCTTTTGTCTGTTTCCCTTACCTCCCTGCACACACACACACACACACACACACACATGCACGGCCCATTCTAACAGTTGAATAATCTGCCGGTGTGTGTGTGTGTGTGTGTTTGTGTGTGTTCCCCAGTCTCCCACACAGCAGGAACAATGCAGCTCCCAGCCTCTCAGCGACACTAAATCACCCTCACTGTATGAAACCCGGCCGCGTGAATGATGATCCTGCGTCCTCTGCCTCCTCTGCCTCCAACACGGGACTAAAATATCATCTCTCAGAGCAGCACTGGGGATGATTTCTCATCGCCGCTTGACACAGCGGCTTCTTCTCAACATATTTTCCTCCCCTTCTTCTCGGAGTTCGGGGATTTATGCAATTCTAAACAAGGTGCAGAATGACGAACCGCTGAGATGGGCGATCGCTGGGGCCAAGAGACACTATTTCTGCTCCGTCTGAGAACCTCTTTGATTCTACTTAGAGGCAGCAGCGCATTCTTCAGATGAGCTTTCCAGAGTTGCCCTGCAAATCCACGTTTCGGTCAGACTGACACAGTAGCTTAAGTTACAGTCTGCAGATCAAAGGGAATTAGAGGGGTCGGCTCCTTAATACACTCTTCCACTCAAAGAGAGATGAGGAGGGAATGTCTTTCACGTGGACAAGTTTCTAAAATTATTCAATCAGGCCAATTTCGGTTGTATTTACATAACAGATGGGTCGTTTTTTGTTTTTTTTCCCACTGATGATTAATACTAGGCTAACTCTCATCCTAGGTGTTTCATAAAAACTCCTGACATACGAGATACGTTACACCGTATAAACCCCGGCTCGCCATGCTTGGCTTGCACTTTCCGCATGAAACATACAGTAAAACGTTCCCACCGGACTCACACGTTTCTCCCTGACTTTTATTTGTTTGAAGACTGAGGTCACGTCGATGTTTGTGACATCTGCTCAGAGGATGCTGACGCAGGAGAGTGAAGCTTCTCCCACAGTCAAACTTACACTGAGACGACCGGAAGCACCATATGAACTTTCTTGTGTTTCTTTTGTTTTGGCTTAATTTTTTTCTGGTCGAGTTCCAGATGCTGGGCATAACCACACTGACTCAAGATCTAGGCTGTATATAGACCAAATCAAGCATTGCTGTGAGAGTGAGCGCAGAGTTTTGCAGAGATTTGGGAGGACACAACTGCGAGAGGATCATCGTTTGGACCGGGGAACTCTGCCTCCTTAGTGCTCAGTTTACAGCTCCCAGCTTAAGAGCTACAAGCTTTCTCCAACAAGTTTGCAGAGTGTTTCTCCCTCCCTGCTGGTGCGGCCTCCTGGCAGCGTTGTGTTGTTTGAGGCATCAAGCAACACCATAGAAAGTTGGAGCACTCTGGCGGACCTCTGAATGTTTGTGCATGTGTCATTTTTTTGGCCCCTGTGAAAGTATCCGCTTCACCTTAACACTGAAAGTCCATTAAAAAAAAAAACACGTTCATTGTTCAGTATTAAATAAGGAAAACATTCACCGCAGACCTGCTGCACGCACGACCCACACTCAATATGAATGGCAGGGCTGAACTTTTAACTGTGTGAACTCTCAAGCTCTCACTCAGACTTTTAGTTTTTTTTTTGTTCAGTCATGTTGCGAACAAGTAAGCAAGAAAAAGCACGAGCTCACGAAGGACTGATCACACCTTGTTTGTTCATGACCTCAGCATCCTGTTGTCCAGGTTACAATCCACTAGTCCTCACTGTGAGGAGATTTCCTGGAGGAAAGTAGCCCCAAAAGACCTTTTTCTTACAGTACATGTATTTTTTTTTTTTTACCTCCACTGCACTTGGAGAAGGCTGGAGTCTGAGAACTTGGACGTATACTGTATAACGAAAACTATTTAGACAGCTAGATACCACCACGGGTATGTGCGTGAGAAGGTACACTTTGACCAGACCTTTAATTTGGAGGAGTTTACATTCACATTAGATGAATGGTGGAGGTGTCCCAGGCCTTTTTTATATATATGGTCCCAAAGGGTAAGGGTAAAGTATAACGTGGATGAATATGGATGTGAACACCCCTCGAACACACCGTCTAAATACTGCTCTGTCTGCACTGTAACTAAATGAGAAATGACACGAGGCAATTTCAAGGGTGCAAACGAGCGCCAGCATCATGCTTTGCTTTTTCAGCCTGCGTGTTACTCTCCCGGGCCATTATTTTAGAGCATTAATGTCTTTCTGAGGTCAGATCAATCTCAGATGTGACGGCTAAGCGGAGCGATCAGTCGTATTTACCAAAGCAGCTGCCATTCCTACATGTGCGCTTCATTATAGAAACACATGAACGCAAAGCGGGGTGAGGGCTGATTTATCGGCGAGGCTGCTTCGGAGAGTTAGCACCAATCATCTACTCGCATGACTTTATTAGCCTTAGCGTTACCTTCTCCCGTTGATTACTGCAGTCGGGGGGGGGGGGGATTCGGAGGAACAGCTGTTCTGCCGCGCACAGTCATAAAAGCCCCGCTGAAAATGTCAAGATGATTGGGCCTTTACTTCGAGGATGGACGATATTCAGTTCGAAGGGAGGATATGCGCTCGAGTTTAAAGATGCAAACTGACAGTTTGCAAAGTTATTCAGCCAAACCTCTCCCCCTTTTTTTTTTTCTCCCAGAATTCTTTCTTCCTAGCAGTCTGGAATAATCAGATCCATCCACCGGTGCAGAGCGCAGACACTTGGCAGGATCATCACAGTGAAGTTTTCACTGTAAGCTGAAATGGCCAAAAACAGCTCTTCAGGTCTCCTCGCTACCATTTAAAGCGCACTCTCTTCATGACTATAAGCGGCTCTCTCTGCTTCTCATTTCTTGCTCATCTGACAGGCAATTTTCTATCTGGGAGTAGTGCGGGGGCTCGCACACCAGCAAGGGCAACAGCAGCTGGAGAGCTGCAGCCCAACAGCAGCCGTTGAGGAGCAGCCAGATAACCTCAGGTTGTAAACAGCGCTGGCCCGCGCCTCTGCAGCAAGGCAGCTTATCAAGCCAGGGTCAACATTTGGTCTGAACACGCGGGCCTCGTCATCCCGGCGAGGTCCTGGACGGGATGAGATCACTGGCAGGCGTCTAGCTGGCAAAAACACTGCGCTCGCACTCGTAGTGGATTTCAGATCAGAGCCAGATGAAAAGAAAAACAAACGGCTGCAGAGCGCCGAGCAACAGCGGAAGACTTGGGAATCCGAAAAAGCGGGAGCGGCGTGGAAGAAACTGCTCTTCACAGGGATTCAGCCTTTTATTGCTCAGCTGCGCGGCCTTTCAGATCTGTCCCTTTTGACCGAGTGACACCAAAAACAGCAAATGTTATAGTCCAGCAGCTTCGCATGGAAACCGACAGGGCTAAATATAACTGTGAAGTCCCTCGGAAACACAAACAGCCAAACCCTCATCAAAACACTTTTTACAGAAGCTGATCTTTATGAAGTCGGCGTAAACTATTCCGCTGCGTGTCTTGAGAGCGCGCAGGTGGCAGCCGCTCGCGTGCTTCGGAGCCTCTGGCGTGCACGACGGAGCAAGCAGGAGGCGAATCAGCATCGCCTGCGTCCTCAGAGAGCTGACCAGGACTGCAACAATGCCTCACTGTGCTACTTTTTCACACTTGTAAAACTCCCGGAGGTTGGCATCTGGCTTTGCAGCGCTGCTCAACCCCCTTCTCGCACACTTTTTATACACGTAATCAAAGATCTTCGAGGGATCGGGGCTCTGAATAATTTCGCTGCATCTGCTCGCGCTCACTTACCGAGCCGCCAGGCCCGAAGCCAGAATTTTTAATGCTCGGGACTGGAGGATCTCGGTGTACTGGCTTCACGGCGAGGGCTCGGTTCCACGTCTCGCTTTGAAGAATGTGCAGGCTGGAAGGTGTGTGATGCAACCCCGAACAGTAACAGTGGTTTCTCACACCTGAAAGCGAACTGGTAGTCGTTTTACCCCCCCAAACGATAAAAACAACAATTAAGTCAGGCTTGCAAGCCTAACTAATAATTCTGTAGTAGCCTTCCGTAAAACAAAAAAAAGGCTTCTAAGAGAGTCCGGCTGCCGACACAAATCAAGTCTTTTTGACCGTAAAAAAAAACTCCCACATCACATCATTCAGTTCCGAGAAAAGCAGCTCAGCCCTCTCAGGTGTGAGCTTGCCTTCCTATGTATGATTCAGGTCCAGATCACCGGAGAGGGAGATAAGATCAAAGCCCGCAGGAGACAATATCAGCCCTGTCCCAGGGATTGACTCCATAGCTTCTCTGTTTGTGATGCATTGTTTGGGAGCGCAGCAGGGTGATAAAAGCCATACAAGTGTGTGGATAGAGAGGTGGGGAGGAGGATTTCTTTCTCTATTTGCCTCCATTACTTGAGCACACATCCAGGCACAATCCTTTGCTTGCATTGTGTGGGGATTACTGGTTGAATTGAATGGGGGGAGGATTAGTCCTCATCTGAGGTGAGACCTTCCACTGGAACAGCGTGTTGTCCAGCCTCCATTAGGGCCAAAAAAAACCAAACAATCCAGGCTAGTTTGCTTGATATCTGTGTATTCAGGATGTTGAAGTGGTTGATGGGGTACCACGGGTCACTGCCAATTTAGAAGATTGCCCTCATCAAAAGACACTTAAAGGGTCAGTTCAAACCCAAACGACAAACACTTCCTCACTTGCCCAACCCCCCTGGTGGTATCGAGATGACAAACTTACATACCTTTTTCGGTGCTCAGGGCATTGCAAAGTTCAAATAGCTGCACGTCTTTGGAACCACTTTCCTTGAAAAATAAATGTTCCCTGTGACATCTCAAGCAAATTCTCCTATTGCTATTGAGCATCAAGGACACGGTTTCATGCTGCTGCCGTCATGTTGTTTTGGAAAGTGTTATTTTTGTATGCATGTGTGCACCACAAGGCAAGTTCAATTCATGTCCACTGGCAGAAATCCAACAGAGAGAGAAAAAAAAAAACCCATCTAGGGAAGTGAGAAAATATGTGACTTGTGTGAGCTGACTATTTCAGGATTTGGAGTCTCCGAATGCACATAGGGCTGATGACGGAGCTGCCTTTATCCACGTCTAAATCTGGGGGCAGGTAAATGAAACTGTGTGTATGTCAGTGATACGCCTGAGCTAATGAATATTTTCATTGTCAATTTGTTCAGATCAGTTTGGCCAAGAAAACAGACATTACCCACATTTAGGAAGCTAATTTTGGCTCTTTTATTTACTGAATTACTCAAATCATTTAATATCACCAAAATACCTTCCAATTAATTTTAAGAGTTGACAACTAATCCATTCTTCGGTAAATCATTGCAGCTGGAGGAGTTGGAAGAAGAGCTGCACAACAAGGAGGTAAATTGATTAGCTGATCAAAGGAAAGTGGTCGCCGACTATTCTTTTTGCAATTGATTAATCATTTAAGTCGTTATGTAACAAAAACGTTCCCTTTTCTTTCCTCTTAAATGTGAGGATTTGCTGCTTTTCTTGGTCATTCATCAGAGTCTTTGCGTTTTGGACTGTTGGTTGGACAAAGCAAGCGATTTAGACACGTCACTTTGGTCTCTGGGTTATTGTGATGGGCATTTTAGTCGCAGCCCTAATTAGCGGTTTGATACCCAGCTCCCCATGTTTGTATATCAAAGTGTCCTTGAGTAAGACGATGAACCTCAAATTGCTCCATTTGACAGACGAGTGCCTCCTTTTCTCCTGTCTTTGTTTTCTTCTTAAAGCACTTTGGAGACACTGCTTGGCTTTAGAATCTCCTATAATTACACTTGAGCTGACGTGCATATACAGCATGAACTGGCCAAAAGTTTCTGTCCATGTTGCTTTGTGCTTATAGCCACGCTTTGTATGTAAACAATACTCACACTGTCGCTTTCATGCACTCCATGTTATTAGTTTTGAAGTTTAAGAAATTTGGAGATGAGGTAAGATTTCATCAGGACCATTTGCTGCTCTAATGACCTCTGTGATTATGAGCGTTTCAGAGGGCCAGACACAGAGCACATGACAAAGCTGGAAGGATCCCGAGCCAAGGAAATGAGACTGATCCGGGGTCGAGGTGAGGCCATTGCTCAGGACAGCAGCCGGAGAAAAGGAGATTGCATTTGGTCCTTCGCAGAGAGTGAGGGGGGCTGACAGATAAGCATCCACACGCCTCATTTCAGTGGAGAGCAGGATATCACCATGTGGTGAAACAGAGGAGTAGGAGGCATGCCACTGATTAGGAAATAGCTCGGGGGCCTTGACTCATAAGCTCAGCGGAGCAAAGCTCCTCCGTATTTGACACTGAACAAGTGTATCATGAATGGCTTCTGGCACCGCTGGCAAATGCCCTCATGCTGGTAAGGAAAACGTTTAAGAAAATCCAATCAGGGATGAGTCTGGCAGCAGGATAGCATTTGAGGAAAATATCTCATTTGTAAGACAACGGATGGATAACATGACTCAGCCATAATGATCACCATTTTTATCCATCAGCCAACCACAGTGAAGGATAGATTACAAGCGATTCAGCAGCAGAGTTTTTTAGATAAATGATTAATCAATTAGCCTATACATCATTAGGAAACATAATGAAAAAAGACAAGTAAAAAAAAGAATAGGAAGAACCACTTTTCAGATGACTAACTAACTTAAAATAAAATGGCATCTTTTGCCACACTAGCACTCCGAAACCCAGAGAGGTTCAATCCCCGATATGAAACACAGAAAAGCAGCAAAATGTCACATTTCAGATGTTGAACGAGTGACAATCTAGAGGAGGAGAAAGAATAATAACAAGCGATGGCTGTTTTCTGACACAGAGGCAGTTTTTAAAGTGGTAGAAAATCAGCCATGGCCTTAATTAAACAGTATATGACCGATGGTAATTTCCCACCCTGTTTGTTGGAAGACAGCTTGCAGGCACTGGCGGTTTGCATATTTACTACTCTACTCTTTATCTAAGGAACAAAGATAAGATGTGCACACAAAAGCCCATGCAAAGGGATTTACACACGCTTCCAGCTTTCCAGCAAAACAAGAACCCAAACTCCCGGGCTGATCATTAACTCTGCGGATTGAAAACTAAACACCGACATTGGGTGAATGTGAAATCATGTAGAAAAACCGCGCAGGAAATGCCAGCAGACACAAACAGGCTCACATTGATTTACGGCGGACCAAGTGTCGAAATAAAGCCGCTGCAAACCCACGCTTACGGTTTTATCTTCTGCTATCAAAGATTACGAAAGATGTTAGCCTGAGAGGTGATCATTAGTAACAAAATCAATGTGGATAAATGATTCATCGCAGCACAAATCAACATGCGGCACGGCCACAGTTTGACGCGACTTCCCGGCGAGGGTCATTTCAAGGGTAAACTTTTGTACTGCACCTGAAATCGGATACAAGTACGTGTTCCGTGCAGCTGGAGGTGGGCGCTGACCAAGTTCTCCTCCTCGCGCAGAGGAGCCTGCCTGGACACGGCTGCCAGGTGACGCAACGGTGGAGGGGGCAGCGGGCGCAACACAGCTGCCTGCTCTCGCTGGAAAACACAACTTCATCTGGCCGGTCGGAGTGTGATGGGCCACGATGTTGTATCACAGAAACAGTAGCTCCTAACAGCCTGAACTTGTTTTGCACTAACTGATTGATGACTGTTGCGCTCACAGCTGCCAGTAATTGTTTTATTATCTCATTTTCTTCTGTTGCTTTTTTTTTTTTTTTTTTT
>CAEMYA010000008.1:4711511-4741995 GCA_903131615.1 Diplodus sargus
TTTAAAAAAAAAAAAAAAAGTCTAAAAACACGACCTGTTGCATATTTGTGCACTGTAATTATTTTGCATGTTTGCGACGATGTTCGCAGAGAGGAATCTGTCTTTTCACTCAAGGTGACGGTGTTTTTCTTTTCGGACGCCTGTCACCGAAACTTCCCGATGAGAGTCAGAGAGCGAGGAAGGAAGTTGGCAAACGTGACTCAACATACGGCAACATAAATAAAACTTTATAGCATGACCTCACCTGTGCACATCTCTACCTGAGTCACTTACAGATAGATTCTCATCAGCAATGGTGACAATGAAGACAACAACGCTGCTGTCTTTACTTTGCTGTTTTGTTCCCACAACCAAAGATAAAATATTGAACAGTTAAGTAGCATAGTTGAATAGCAAATATTCAGCTTGAAGCCAACAAGTTCTTTTAGATTCTTGATCACCGAGCATCACAATAGTTGCCAATGAATTTTGTTACATTGTTTCAGCGCTACAATATTTAAATAGTACCCGAAGCAAGTGCATTTAATTTGCTATCATTGTGCTGCTATTGATTGTCTTTTTCTTTTATCGATTACATGTGTCTGATCCGACACAAAAACCCAGATCCATCGGCAACAAACTCCGCTGCCGCTCCTGCACGCACACATGTGAAGATCTGTGAGAGTGTGTGTGTTAGGACACAGACGCAGGCTACAGCACATCTAATCTCACTCTCATTACAAACACACACGCGCGGTCTTCCATATCAAAACGGAGACTAGCGAGTGGTGAAGTGCGAAGGACAGGACGGAACAAGAACGTAGTATTTTTCAGTCTTTTGTTGATTCCTGTACCCTGTTGGAGGCCCGCCCGCACGCTCAGAGCACCACTGGGTTCTGCACCCGGCTCAGCGATTGGCAATGGGCAGGCTCGGGCATGTGGGACGTAATCTGTGACATGTGTGGTGGAAACCCTCAGATAGGGCAGTGGTTGCTCTTTGCTAATTTCAAGATTTTGTATGTTTATTTTCATCCTACCTCAGGAGAGATTAAGTTAGAGTGTTGTTGACAGATTGTTGACCTCCTTGAGGCAAAGTTTTGTTTTACGGTATTGGGCAATAAAAGTAACACTGACTTGACGTCTCCGGTGATATGAAAGTTTCTGACGTAAAATCGGATCATATCCCCTCGTCACATAAAACAAAACAACCGAGCCAGGGTTCCACATTGGGCGAGACTTCAGACTTTTCCCCCCAAAGTATTTTTTAGGGTTCATATGAGTTTGTGAATCTTTTGGGGATTTCTCTCTGATTTACACTCCTTTCTTTCATCATTCGATATTGTAATCATGTTTACTGTTCATCTTCTTCCGTCTACTCTGCGGATGCTCCATCCTTTGCATGTCCGTCTGCTCGGGAAGTGAAATGGAAAAATAGTTTGGGTGCTCAATCCACCGTGGTGAGTTAAAAAAACAGTAGATTAAGAGTGAGGAGTCATGCAGTGTCTGGCCGCCAATCCGGCTAAATGTTTACATACTGCGAGTTTTGTGCTTTATAAACAAGGTGCAAAGTACTTGAGGACAACGTGCCGATGACAGATTGTCAAAAGCAAGATTAAAAAGTCAAAGGCCGACATAAAAATCACATTATTCATCCCGTGCGTCTTTTCCGGGGTGTGACATGTTTAGCGGCGTTTTGAAAAGAAGCAGCTCCAGGACATTCAGCTGATGGCGACGTTGCTGTTATGTGTGCCATCTCCAAAATGAAGCCTCCCGCTCTGTGCGTCTGGTTCATGCGGAGGGAGAATTTGAGCGAACAAATACCAGCTTAGTGAGGGCATGAGCAGGCTCGGGCATGCGGGGCTAAAAACAGGGACATCCACAGCACAACCCATTGAATCAGCAGCATTACTGAGAGATTGGCAGTATTAAGTCCTTCTATTGTCAGGCTGCCGCAGGTCTGATCATCTGTCGCTGGAAAACTACACAGAATGCATGAAATGTCGGGGACACTTGAACCGATGACTGACTGATCAGTAATTTCAGCTCTTGCAGCTTTGACAGATGCAGCGTGTGTGTGTGTGTGTGTGTTTTAGCTTTAAGGCAACTGATGCAAACTCATACATGTCTGAGAGAGTAAACGGTACATTTTATATGTCAGCTTTATGTCAAAGCACAAAAGTTAAACATAGATTAGAGGCACATAAGCCTGAGAAGCTTGTTAAATGCTCCTATTCACCCTGCAGTATTTTCTGGATAATATGTATTGTGTAGTTTTGTGCTTTTCTTGCGCCGAGGTTTCTTCTTCTTCTCTGTTCTGAATAATGATTTGAAAAGTGCAATTTGGACTATTTCACCGAAATCTAAAGAGATGCTTTTGGGTCAAATCCAAGTCGAGTTTCAGGGTCTTTGAAGGTTTGAAGATCGAGTATAAACACGTCATCTGGCGGCACTGTACGGCTGCACTTCCACCAACATGAAGATTATAGTTGGATCAAGTCAGGAAGCCGACCTTCTCTCTCCGTCTGTTGGATCGAGTGACGGTCATTTTACCACTGTAAAAAAAAACGAGGGGGTTGCCGATCAAATATCAACCGTGGTCCTGTTCCGTGTCCATTTCTCACCCAGAATGTTTTTTAAAAACATATCTTAGGGGAAGTGTGTAGTTGGAATACCACGGTGTTTGCTACCAGCTGGCCGTCGTACTGTTTCTTGTTTCAACACGGACGACGAGCCAAAACCAAAGCATCTCTAAACTCGCAGTGCTACACCCGCCGGCGGGAGAGTTTACTGGTCCGGTGCAGTGCAGCGCCTTCTGGTTGTTGCAGCTTTTTCTACCTTTTGAATGACAGTGAATACCTGACTACCGCCTGGACGGCCCAGTTTCATGCATTTTCCAGAGGGAAGTAAGTCAATAATCGGGCCATTTTTTCTGTTTCTGGCATCGTTCTCATAGGTCGAGTCAATTTTATATACGCTGCCATAAGTACAGTACATGAGACACACACTTTCCTTAAGAGCCTCAATATGAATAATGCACATCTACACAAAACAAACAACCTTAACTGTAAAAGCTCGGGAAAAGCAACAAGAGCTGACAGACACGCAATGTGTGCTCGCTCTTCTACATAGATCAAGCGCTTGTAGTACATGATGACACATCATAACAAGTTAAATGAAAACAGTAGACAGTATTTCGACATACTTAATTGTCCACCAGACCTCCACCAAGCCACCAGCTGTGTCTTTTATGGATTTTTAACTTAACTACAGACTCTGCGAGCTCCTTGTTGTTTAAGAGCTGCACATGCACGCTGTGCATCTTGTCATTACGATGCACAAAGTCTTTATTCTCCTGGCAGTGACCCACAATTATCAAAACCTCTCCTGCATGCTCATCTCTGTGTTTCTTTACTGTATGTGAGTTTCCTACGTGCAAATAAACTGAAATCTTATCTAGTGACCACAAAACTGATTGTCAAAGCCAAATATATCTCGGAAGTCACATATCTGGTTCTTAACTCTATTTCATAGTCTGAAATTATAAGGAATTCCTCAACAGAGCAACATAAAATCAATGTGCTGCTGTGGGTTTTTTTTTTTTTTCAAGGCAGCGTAAAGCGTGTTCATTAAAACAGGCGGGCTAATTAAAATGACTGTCGGTCAAAAGCGTCTCTCCCAGCTGGAATTATATTACATGCTCTATAATCAATCAGGGCAAAGATTCAATTTAAAAGCAATCAGCATTTGGTGGGTTTTCTCGAATCAATAGTAATCTGATGATAATTTTGACCCGTGGCGCTTCTTTATTTTTAAGTCTCAAATGTTCCTGCCTCCTCAATAGACTTATGGGAATGGGTGCCAGCCAGGCATGATGGGGATGCTCCAAGTCCCCGCCACGGCCCTGCACACTACATTACCCAGCAAAATGGGCTTTTTTAAAGCGATACTGTCAGGCAACAGCACATTGTGGGGGGTCGGAGGAAGCTTGAAGAGGGCTTTTGATAGAAGAGGTGGAGAGGGGAGCTACTGAAATGCATCTCAAGATTACATTTTGGTTTACGTGCTTGGGAAATAATTGGTTAAAGGAAAAGGTCACCCAAAAATAAAATCCAATCATTATCTCCTCACCCGCCCAATGCCGACTGAAAGTCAGGTAGAGTTTCTTTAGTCCGCAGAACATTTCTGGAGCTTCACAGCAAAACAGTGTCGCAACATTCTCCTAAAAAAACTGAAGGAGATGGGGTTTCATTTGGGAACAACAGGAAAAAAAACACAAAAACAGCTCCATACAACTCGTCCAGCGTAATGCAAGTCTCCGCAGGCCCTGAGATCCCAAAGTGATTTGAAAGACATTATTTTGCAACTTCAAGGCCTGGTTGAGCTTGGGCATCCACGTGGGGTCATGCTAACGCTAATCAAATTGGGATCTCGGGGCTTCCCAAAGCTTGGCTTGCACCAGACAAACTGTTTAGAGCCAATTCATGTTTTTTTGTTTTTTTAAAGTTTTTTTTAAAGTTTTAAAGCACGTCCCCATCCCCATCCACAGTCAAAGAGTGTGGATGTGGCGCTTCAGAAACGTTTTGTGGACTACGAGACATCGCGCGACTTTCCATCTGCACGGGAGAACTGTTCCTTTAAAAGTATCCTACTGGCTCAAAACCTTGTTTGTATTTGGCGCGTGCACCAAGATAACTAGTTACTCATATCCGTTTGGCCTTTGTAAATAAAAGAATGGACTCGCAATCAGTTCAGCCGTTCAACATCAGTTCTCCTTTTGCTCAAATCAACAACAACCTTTGTGAAAGAAACTGCTGTTGTATTGTTGCATAACTGCATCCACAAAGGTAGCATAATCAAAAAAATGTACTAAAGCACAGTAATCAGTGGTTATACTCTACGAGAATAGTAATTATTTCCTCAGTTTCATGCTGCTCCTGTAACTGAGTTCAGCCCCCTGGAGACAGTAACAGTAAGAAAAACAGATCTGATCCATCACGTCGACAGCCGAAAAGAGGGCCAGTCGTCATTACAGCATTTATCATATGTTGCTGCCTAAACTGGAGTTAAGAGGTACGTCTGAGCTGACAACCGCCACTTAAAAAACTTCAAACATGCTCTTACACCGAGCTTTCAAACTCATCCAGATCCCTACTGGGAGTTTTCCACAGGAAACAGAGAGTTTGGCGGAGCCGAACTGCAAAAATAACCTCCCGTGCGCGTAAACACGCGTCCTGCGAGTGAATTTTATGAATTTATGGGTCGCACCGTATCTCCCCTAAAGCTCATGATAACAGAGAGTCTACCTGCCATATGCCACTGAGTGCAAGTCATAAATCAATTAAGCAGCGCAACGATAGATCACCCCAACTCCAGGTTTCAGAGCGCGGGTGTCAGATGGGCAGTTGCTTAATGGTCTGTTGTCGTTAGCGCTGGTTGCTTAACCTGGCAGCTGAGGAGGAGAGGATCCGAGCGAGACTGTCAGCAATAAAAGAGAAGTTGGAAAACGGCTTCAGTCGCGCAGAGATAAAAGCTCTTTTGGCTGCAGCGATTCAGCACTTGACCTGCTGCGTCTGCGTGTTTGGAGGATCAAACTCAAACACATTTTGAAACGGCAGATTTTTTTTGTGCCAGTTGTCTCTGCTGAGGCCTGCAGAGAAAAAAGGCAATACTCCACTTCTGACTGTGTGTGTGTGTGTGTGTGTGTGTGTGCGTGTGTGTGTGTGCGTGCATGAGATGGGAGAACCAAAAAGGGATCAAAGAGCGAGGACAGTATTGCAGCTGCGAAAAGAATGAAGTCAGCGCAATTTCAACTTTTAAATCATGCTGTTTGCTGACATATCCACACAGAGAAGTACGCAGAGGTAGAAACAGAATGATCCGGTGATAATTACACGCCAGAGATGCTCCTGTACCCCAAGCAAAAACTGATGTCATCATGCCTCACGTCGACCCCGTAATCAAGTGAGTCAAGGGGAAAGAATGTCTTATAAAGGAATAGTAGACTCACTCCAAGTAATCAAAACAGACGTTTTCATAGCGACAGCCGCTGTCAAGAGGTGGAGACAGACAATTACTGTTTAGGGGTTTCGGGAAAGAAAGGTTCTCTCAGCCTCTGTCACAGGGCACACCACAGCTCTTTATTAAAGAGTTTGAAGAAGGCGTTAGTTGTTTGATTTGGAACAGGTTGTTTTTAGCTTTGATCCTTTGCACAGAGGCTCGACAGGCTCAGTTATCAGTTTGTAGCTGAGGACGACTTCTGACTTTTTTTCCACAAAAATCGTTACACAACTCACAGCTGTCCACCCAAGACACTAGAGGAGCTGAAGGTTACACCTTTTTTTCTACATCCTCTGACAAAAAAAGGTCCAAATCACTGTAGCCCGCCAGAATCACTCAGAATAACGTTGAGTCAGGGGTGGCCAAAAACAAATATTATAATGTATTTAATTGGACTCATGATCCATGATCTAAAATTGCAACCCTTTATTCCCCTCAGTTTTGAATTGCACTACAGCTGGACTAGAAATCATTTGAATTCATATGAATTTCTCCATTTGCATCATTGAATCACGACCTTTGCATTAAAGTCCTTCTTTTGGCACCAGCCGCACATCCGTCCTGTGTGATGCGTGAGACCACAGGGTCATGTGATCTAACCGGCAGCCTCCCAGTGAACATCTCCAGCCCGGGGATGGAGGCCAGTTACAGTAACGAGGTGATTCATAGAGTTTCTTGATGGACTTCAACTGGTAGCTGCCTTCCTAAAGTGATTGCTAACTGCTGCTAAATGTACCCACTGTATGGTCGCAAACTGAGTTAGCCGTGCAACAAAGCCAGCAGTCCTTTTTGCTGGCGCGTACTGTATTTATTTATCAGTGCTTTTTTATGGACTCTTCTTGGCTTTATTTATAGATCAGCTGAAGAGTGAAAGGAAACAGGGTAAGAGAGAGGGGGAGTGACACGCAGCAAAGGGCCACAGGTCGGACTCCAGCCTGGGCTGCTGCAGCGGGGACACAGCCTCCAAATATCTAACTTTTAATAGCCTCCCATGGACAGGTGCTGTAAATTAGCATTGTTATAAACACTTGCAGTGCATGTGAGGCTTGTGGTGCATGATTGCTGCACCAATGTTACGTTATGTTCATGACAAATAAGCGTAGCTAAGTAATGAAAGACTTGTGATCGAGATGTGATGCCTCAGAAAGACCATACGCAATGACGATCGCCTATGAAAACACGGCCCCCGATGAAGAGGCACTTTGGTGTGACACGTCCACTTTCCCACAGGTGCTGGTAACAGGTGGGGGGTTGCGGGGGGGGAGAGGGGAAGAGGCCTTGCCAGCATAGCCGGCTGCCACAGCGGGTCGGGGGATCATCTTCCGCCCAGCTGCTGATGCCCTGTTATCCCCGAGCCATTCATCACGGCTCGCTGAGAGTCAGATATGCGCTGCCCCCGAACCCCCCCAGCGCCCAGCATTCCTCACTTTCCCCGGTGGATCTTCGCCGCTGATAGCTGTCAGGGCCGTGTTGATGTGCCCAAACACCCACCCACAATGTATTTGCATGTATCTGTAAAGCTGGTTTAAATCTGTTTTAACTTAACCACATATCACTCTTTGTGTGTGTGTGTGTGTGTGTGTGTGTGTGTGTGCGCGCGTGTGTGTGTGTGTGGAGATGCGTGTGCGTCTGATCTCTCTTCACTGCAGATTGTGTCTTTAAAATCGCTACAAACAGAACTGAACTTTAAGGACCAGACAACATGATTTAAAAGTTAGAACTCCTTAACAACAAATCATGTATTCTTTACTCTTTTGCCAACTGTTTTGAAATGTGCACTTTACAGTTTTAGATCATTTTCATCCTTTCATTGGTTTCCATTACTTTCCATAAGCCAGACACTCAGAAGACTTTTGAATTCGGCTTGAGTTGTGTAATCAATCATTGTGATGAATATCTGCATTCATGTTGTTAATGGTACACTTTTGTTGCATGACCAGGCAGGCTAAGTGCCGAGTGATTAAAATAGTTACCTCTTTAAATGTCCTGTTACCACTTTGACAAAAGTAAACGTACCCTCTGGATATTTTAACCACTAGGAGAGCTATTGAGCAATATATCAGGGCACAGATCCCCATTTATTTTGTATCTGAAGAAACGCCCATATGAGGAGAAGAAGAAGAAATGAAGGAACGCATAACACAGCAGGTACGAAGAAGGAAGAAGAAGAAAGTAAATAACAGTAGGTTTAAAATGTTCAAAAATGTGGCTTTGCAAATGTTTAATGAGGAAGAAAATGAAATTAGTTTGTGTGTTAGACTAGATTAAAGGTTCAATATGCACAAATATCAGTTTAAAAATATTCAAGATTTAACTTTAATAATTAACAGTGTGAAGACAGTGATAGTAAAGCTCAGGCAGAGTCAGCTGGCAAGACCACGAGCTGGACAGCTAACTGAGCTAACTAGCTACAGTGAGCAGCAGTTAGCAGTAACTGATATGCTACCCCTTATTTGTTTGGAGTATGAATTCAGGTGGTACCCAGTTCTTACATATTACACCTTTAAGAGTGAATGTAAACCTTTATAAAAAATAAAACTTCATAGGGTACATTAATGCAAACTTGACGTTCATTATGCAACTTAAACACAAATGTTTCTACCGTACAAAAACGAATGGAAACCAATGGATGTCCGTAATGGAACAAAATTAGTTCAAATGTCAAAAACATAGCAGCCCAGTTTTCGAAATGATTAACTCGGACACAAAGTGTACACAGTTCATAATAAATAGAATCAAACACACAACCAATCTGAGATGGTTTTCACCCACAGCGTCGTGGTGCACGGCTGAGGTTTTTCTGTGAAGCAACAGCAGCAACAACAGTTTTTCCAATGAAGACGCATGAAGCATCCAAACATTCATCACACAAAGAATCGCCTGCATAGAATCACACACACACACCCAGTGTTTTGACAGAAGTCTCCCTCTGAAGTGTGCTGGGTGTTTGCACACGACTCTGGCGTTACTCCTGTATGTGCTTGCCCTTTGACGGCATTCAGTGAATAATATATGCAGGAGACTTAAGTAATCCACTGCCTGACTGGAGATATACAGTACTGACTGACGCTGGGGGTTAAGTAAAGATGAAGTCGTGGCGCACATATTGACGGACCCTTTGGCAGGGCGGTCGGCAGTTAACTTCATGTTGTTATTGATCAGGTGATTCAACCGATTGATGAGTCAGTGTTGATGGATTGGAGGTGAGTTAGTACAGGGGAGGTGATATTGGTTTACGGGGGGGGGGCTTTACTTCAGTACAATACATATCAATTACTGTAAAGGAATGACTTTGTTTCCAAAGTGATTGCTGCTTTTCAGCTTTAATTTGAGAGTGACTTCATCCACATCAGATGACAGTGAAGGAAGTGTACAGTCAGGTGACTGGATGAAGATATTGGTTATCGCCAACTTTGTATGTTCATTGCGGTTGTTTTTTGGGCACCATGTCAGGTGAGTTTGTCATTTGATTTTGCCTTTCTAATGGTCGGCCTCCAAAGAACGGGAGCCAATCCTCCACATCAGACTATTGTTCAGTGGAGCGGGGAAAACAGCTTCAGAGCCAGAAAGTCTAACATCTGACTCCGCGTAATAGGTGTTTATTTTTGGCCAACCCATCATTGGTGATTGTCAGAAGAGCGGAAGACACACCAAGAATGTTTTGGTGAGTTTTGTTTTGTTTCTGTCGAATTAGAATGAAGCATGTTTTACGATGACTTAACAGGGCAGTTAAGCTCATTTTCGTTGGTGTACAGTTGTATTTTTCTCTTTAATAAGAAAAATAGCCCCACCTCGAAACACACCAAAATATATAGGACAAAATAAAACAATTGCCTGAAGTCTCCAGCCCAAACACATCACCAGGCACTTGGAATACTGACTGGTCATGCTCTGCCAGGCTGTAGTGCAATCACCCTCAATTTTGCATGTTTAACTGACTTTTTGCCCTCAGTATTCAACAAAGGAAACGCACCGTGATGGACTGAGATGAGGTCAGGTGACCAATCTAATCAGAGATGTCTCCTCTGTTTTTTTTCCCCGTGTGTTAAGGATCACTATCCTGATTCTTGGCCATGAGTCCCACACTGTTCACCAAATATGGGTGTAAACAGAAAAACTAAAGCTGAGAGTCTACTATTTAACCTCATAGACATTGTTTCATTTCAAATCCAACATGCTGCAGCACAGAACAGTGAAAACTGTGCAGCTTTCCCCAAATCAATCCTTAAAAACAGGCATATAGGATTTTTTTAGAAAACGTCAAACATTACCAGACACGCTAATCAGAAATGTGCGTCTCCACTAAGACTTGCATGTAAGCTCTTAACCAGAGGGGTCAGAGGTCAGGAGCAGGTCATGCCTCAGCGTGTTGCTCAAGGACACTTGAACACAATGACACGAGGACAGAGATCCAGTAGACTCACTGGCTGCCTGAACCTGAGACCACCCAGTTACTGAGACATTCTCTCCGGCCAACAAGCCGACCTGCCTGCAGCAAGTAAACAGCCAAGATCTATAACTCTTACAGATAAAAAAACCAAGCCATGCATGTACAAGAGATGACAGATTAGAGACTTATTTTATGTGTCTAAAAGGCATCGTAAAACATCAGGATGACGCTCAAACTTGGTTGCTCGTCTGCAGAGGCTAACTTATCTTTCAGATTTAATCAACAGCGCTCCTGGTAAGAAGCTGAAACTTACAGGGCGGAAGTACCATCGAGAATTCAGTTGAAATATGACCTGGACATGCAGACAGAACATGTCAAATCCATTGTAAATTAAAAAAATTGCTCTGCAATAGAATAGAGTCACATTTGGCATCCTAATACAGCAGTAGCCATTGTAGAGGCTGCAATCATACATAAATGCAGCCTCCCAGGTTTATTCAGCCTCAAACATCATAAATTAAAACCAAATAGATATAGGGCTCAACATTTAAGTATTAGTTAAGAGAACAAGGCAGGAACTCATCAGTGCGCACCAATCTTCTCCTTTTTTTTGTGTTATTTTTGCAAAGAAATTTGGTGAAAATCTATAAAAGCTGAGCTTGAAAGAAGACACTTGCAGGACAAATGTCTTACTTCCATCTTTCCTAAGTAGAGTTGTGGGTTTAAAGAGTCATTGTGCTGTTTTCGACAGTTGAGAAAATTGCAGAATTTGCATTTCCCTCCAAAGAAATACAAATGCAAAGTGGGAGTTCAATGGCCTCCCCCCAACAGACACCCCGCCCCCTCCCAGCACTTACCACATTGTAGCAGGACTTCTTGTCTGATCCAGTAAAGTGATACGGGTCTACCGTGTTGCACTTCTGCATGTACATCTTGAACATGTTGTTGATGTGTTTCAGGGACATGATGCAGACGGCCGAGTTCGGGGTCGGCTCCGGAGAGTCCGGCTTTCCCTTGGCGAAGGCGGCGAATAGCACGTCGTCGCCTTCCTCCACCTTCAGCTGCCTCTGCAGTACAACGTCACTGCCCACTTTGGCGACGTGGGCCGCCTGGAGGATGTTGAATACCTTCACCTCTTCCGCGGAGCGCCGTCGCCGCTTATCGGTGCTGATGCACTCAAGGGGCATCTCGATGTAACGGCGGATGACGAGGTCCGAGGAGCACATGCGGACTATGCGGGTGTGGTATGCCGGCGAGTCTTTGCTCACCCGCTGCACTGTGAGGAAGTAGGTGAATGGTCCACTGTGGAAGGAGTACACGTATCGCAGGTAGTAGTTTCCGCGCAGGGGTGGAATCAGATCCATGTATGAGAGGTTGGAGAAGAAGGTGAAGCCGTTTTGGCTCGTCTTCATCTTCCGCAGAGATATGGTATGGGGGTTCGTGGCGCTGCCTGTTATGTTTCCGAAGCCTGGGATCTCAGAGTTCCCAACAAAGAACTTGATGACGTTGCTCTCCACATTGAGCACCTGGGAGCCTGAACGGCTGACCACAACATCCGCGTCGATAGGCTGACCCTTGGCTTGCCTCACCGTGTCGGTGAAGCAGTAGACGTATTCGTCTACGGTTTTCAGGCTAATGCCGTCATCCAGGACGTGGCGTCGGCAAACGCCATTGTCTGCCGAGCCGCAGCTGTACAACCCCTTGTCGTAAATGTTCTCCACCACCAGGGCGATGTTGTGGTTGTCCACCCTGCCGCCGCTGCTCGCGTTGGTCGCTTTGTGGCCGCAAGTCTGGTTGGCAAACAGCGGCCCCGTGTGGTACTCTGACAGCTTCGTGAGGTTCGGGGCCAGAGCGTAGATTCTGTTTACGGCCCCGACGTAGATGATCCCATCCAGCACCACCATGTTCTGGATGGGGAAGTCTGCAGTGAACGTTGGCAGCTCGTAGGTGACTGAAGGGATGAGTTTGTTGGTCTCGGGTGATTTATCACACTGGCCCTGCACAGTGGGGCACAAGGCCCACAGCAGCATCACGGCGGCGTGAAACGAGCGAAGATTCATCCTGTTCCAGAAATAAGAGACATGACAAACGAGTTAGTAAAATGTTCCAACAGAAAATAAAACTCAAAACATTCATCATATCTTAGAATAGGTGGCCTCAATTGTCTGACGCGTGAATGTGTGGAAAAAGGGGGCAAGCTGTGCTGAATAGGGACTACTGAGGAGAAACAAGAGGGGCATCGAAATCCCTTTTCAGACTCATAAATAGAACTGCGTCAGGGTATAAAACCACCGTTTACTCACTTCACCACAAGCAGTGAAACCATTCATACTGAAGGGACGGGAGGCTTTATGGTGACACAAAGCTTTAATATCAGCCTCCTGATCATCAACATTCAACTCCTGACTGCACTGACCCTCGACAGGCCAGCAGTGGGACCTGGGTGAGCACTTCTGTGGTGCTCAGCTCCGTTCCCGAGTGACCACAGCGAGAGGCAAAGCGGTGAATCACCCAGAGTGCGGCCCGCTCTGCAGGGCAACGCAACCACGAGCCTAAGTTTAGACAGCAAGGGCCCCAAGGGAGCGGAGATAAACTCAATTAAAACAAAAGAGGGTGGAGGGGGACCGTCGTGCAAAATGATAAATAACCTCAGCTACTAAATGGTAGTCCTCTGGGAGATGCTTTTAGTGGAGGGAGGGAGGGAGGTGGGAAAGGGAGAGCAACACCAGAGAATTTGCAAAATGTGCATTTGCATGCTCCGTGTCTGGATGTGGTTTGAACGGGATCTCCAGATGTAAACCAAAACAAGGCAATAACATGCCCACAGTGAGGAATAAACTCACCAAGATTGTGTGCAGATTTCGACAGATTTAAGACTGATGTCTTACTCATTTTCTTTTTTCTTTTAGGAGAGCTCTGAAGGATTAAGATTTTTCAGGGAGAAGATTTACAGGCAGACAGAGCCAACAGGTGTTTGTGAGGAAAACTCTTGCGAAAGTGGAGCGCAGAAAATGTTACTGAGAAGCGCCAAAGACAACGACAAGAGACTGAGGCAGCACTCCGGGGGGATAAACGTGATGTGTTAGAAAACAAAGATAAAAAAAAGGAGGAAAGAGTTACAACCCCAAAACGCATGTTAAGAATCTGTTAGGGCTATTACTCAGTATTAGAGGCATATTTAAAAAATGTTCATAAGGCTCTGGTGAGATGAGTATCGTCTTGTTTTTGGTCTACAATTATGAGTAATAGTGGGCACATTATCGCACACCTGCACCAAACACAATAAATGCACAGCCTCGTCGCACGGCTGTGTTTTTAAAGGACAAAAGGCGGCGGAAAACAGTGAAAATATTTTCATTTTGAGAGGAAAGTGACTCATGGCGAAAGGTCTCAGAAAACACGAATGGGAAGTTGGTGAAATGGTGTTAGGAGCCAGAAAAAACATTTCAAAACAGGCTGTGATATCCAGAGGAGGAGGAGGAGAAGGAGGAGGAGGAGAGGAGCTGGCGAGGAGTTTCAGCGTCGGGATCTCTGCGCTTTTTGACGCGTAGACGCAAAATACAGTTCGAGTCCAAAGAAATAAGAGCAAAGACGAGAAACTGGGAGCAACATTTCTGGATCATACACTCACCTGTAAGCGAGCAAAAGTGCCGTATGCTCCCCTTGATTCAAATCATATTCCACTGGTCTCTCCAGGAGCGGGACCTCTTGACTTTCTCATCAAGTCCAAAAGTGATCGCTGTGGGTTTTCTTCTTCGCTTCTCCGTGATAAAACGCTCAGATAAGAAATAATCCGACTTTTTTTTCTCCTCAATCTCAATTTTTTTCTTTTTTCTTCCAGCAGCTAGACGCAAAGTCCGTTGCGCTCCAGCTGAAACCTGTGCGACTCCACCACAGACTGACTGTCTGCATCCAGCGGACACACACACACACACACACACACGCTGCTGCTGCCGCTGCCGCCGCGCGCCGCGAAGGCTCCGCCCCTTTCTCTCCACACTCTCCGTGACGCGTCCAGGTGCTGCTGCTGCTGCGGCTCCGCCGTCTGCAGGAGCTCAGGTGAGACGGACCCGCTGGCAGGCAAGAAGAGATGGCAAGACTGAGCAAACAGTAAAGTATGAGCTCCAGTAGTTAGTGTTTATCGTGTGGCGCCGAACCACCAATTACAACACAATCAGTCAGATTTTCGGAGAAGCGCTATTTTAAGTTTTTCTTAAGGTGTGATTTAGTGGATTACATTATATAAAAAGGCCCTCTGAAAGTTAAATACTTCGATCAGCTCTTTTCCAGTCAACTAATCAACTTTTATGTACTAAATCACACAGAAAGAGTGCAAATTCCTTACTAACTAAGTTAAGACTACACTGTTTTGGAGGCATTTATCCACCAGATAAATGTTTTTTCCTTGAGACAAGCTCTGAAGAAGGAGTATTGAACCTAGAATAAAGCATATTCTACAGCACATGTGGCCTTGGCTGTCCATTCCAACTGCTTAAATCTTCGAAATTAAACAAAAGCCACAGAAAAGGTCACAAGGGCTACTTCAGGGAAGGTCTTTCTTTCTTCTCCGGCTTCCACCTGACTCTCCTCCAGCAGCCCTGTGAGTCAGACTACTGGTTGTCATGTTTAAACGGCTCACTCAGCCATAAATAATGAGCTAAGTTATAAAGGCTAAACCAACTGTGTGTGTGTGTCTCAGCCATGAATCACATTGGCCAGCACAAAAAAAAATTCCTTTGTCCCACTTCCTGAATGGAGGGCAGTTGGAATGAAGACTGGAGAGCCTGATAACAGAGTGTGGATGGAGAATTAATAGGTAGAGAGCCGCTGAGGAGCGGCACAGAGGCTGTTCACACTCACTTTCTGACAGAGGCAGTGACATGTGAGGGTTTAATGAGATGAACAGGCAGGGGATGAGTGTGTTCAAGTGGGTAGACGAGTGATGTGAGGGAATCTGTGACATCCTCCATGTAAAACCAGACTTACCACTCTGTATGTGCATGTGTTTCAGTGTCATTACAGAGTAATGGCTTCCTCTCTTCTCCTCTTTTTGCAGTTTTAAAGATGGCAAGGCTCAGCTGGTTTTTGAATGTCCACTGCTGCCATTATTTGAATTGAAACCGATCATCCTTGACTTCACACAGAGGCGTTTTCTGGACAAACCCCGCAAATTTATCAGCCTTTCACCTCTCAACTCCCTGATTTCCCAGAGGGCAACACTGTTACCTCTGACGTCACACCGGAGAGCCCTTAAACTGTCAGTGTGCATCATCGACCTCTATTTCATCTCAAAGGATGTCGCAGTCTTTTCTTCCAAAGGTGTGTGACAAAAAAAGCACACTTTTTATAACATATTCGTGAATAAGTAAGTTGAATTTAGAATTGAAACACAGATTATTTTGGCTCAAAAACAGGGAGAAACTCCTGACCCAGTTCTGTTCGAAGGTGACAAAATCTGCTCAGAAGCCCCTTCTAATGATCCCTAATTGATACAGCATATCTTTCTTTGTTTACTTTGTGCATAAAAACTGATGGGTCGAAACAATAATTCAAGGTTTTAAAGGGGATTATGATCAGGAACTCTGAATAAGCATCTTTCCCTAAAAAATGTTGAATTCCTCCTTTAACTTGACAAACTTTAAAATCGGGTGAAAGAAATCAAGCTGACACTCTGCCCAAGAAAATAAATACATAAAATGTCTGGTTTACCTGCCATTTTATCTGCATAAAAATCTGCCTGAGCGCATCAAGACAATGCCCCAAATGTTATTAAATCCAAGTGTGTTCTTGCAATAAATAAATAAATAAATGCTCTCATAAAAGAAAAGCTCATTGTCTGAATCTCAATCTGCTTTCACTTCCCACTGAAGAGCCAGAAGTTTCACAACACACCCCGTCAGTGCTTGTAGTCTTGTTGGAGGAGCTGTGTTTTGCCTTACCTCGGGGCATTTCTGACGCACTTTGCCAAGGGGTGTGTCCAACACAGGGCGTGTGTGTCTGACTGTATGCCCTAGGGGTGTGTCTGTGTGGTTCCTGTGGTAGTAAACCATTTTGGCTCTGGCCCTTGTTTTGGAGGGGAGCAACGAGAAGAAGCAGAAGACGACGAAGAAGAAAAAGCCTGGTTCGGCGGGGAACCTCACACTGCTGGCATGCAGACCGTGGAAACCCCATGTATGACGCGCTCTGCAGGAATGATCTGCATCCTGCAACCACGACACCTGCAGCACAGAAACTATGTAATTTCTATTTTCTGTGTATGTTTTGGTTGCGGCTGCACAGTAGCTGAGATAAACACATAAAGGGGAAGTTTTGGCGGGGTAGTGAAGTGGTATTGAAGGGTTTGGGACACTGTTACTGGAAATAAATGAACTAGAAGAGTGACGGTGAGCCGGGCTTTATCACAGAACATCAGAGCTTCACACCACTGGAGAAAGAAAAAAACATTCATTCAAACAGTCATTGACTATGTAAGATATGGACGGAGCTTCGGGGCCTGAAAAATGAAGCCAACGCAGTGCTGTCTTAAACCTGCAATCTTTCTAGTGTCCAGCAGGGGGCAACCCCACTGGTTTCAAAAATGTGTCTGGCTGTATGTAAGCTTATGAGAAATTGACCCTACTTCTCACTTGATTTATTACATCAGTCTTCTTCTCATAAGCGTGATTTTAATTTATGGTCCCATTTTGAATAATAAAGATGACATACAGCTTCGCTACCATATGACTGACAAGTCGTCCACAGCAAAAACCAAGAGGCGACAGGCATAAAAACAAACTCAGGGCTGCAGAAGTGATGGACACTTAACCCTTTCATGCATAGGGTCTACCAATTATGTTTTGGAGGGCATTTTTGACCATTTTAGTGGCAGAACCATGTCCCAATAACCAGGTGGCAGATCCCCAAGGCCTTGTCCATAAGTCCATACTATTATTATCTTTGTATCACAAATTCAAAATGACGGAGGCAAAATGAGATGCACCAAGTGCCTCTGTAATAACTGTTAAACCCTCTTATTCTTAGCAAACAAGACAGGTTATGAAATGTCTTCATCTATCATAAATTCAGATTTTACAAATTTGTCTTTTTCTTCTACTCTATTTTCATTTCTGTGATTGAGGATACATCTGTTCACTCTGGAGGATGTCATGCATCAAAGGGTAAACTCTGTCTATTTAAGTCTGCCTTATTTTGTGTTTTTTATTTAGAATTATTAAATAATTTTCACTTGAATAGTGAATTTGATAGCAATATTAAATAGTCTTTGGACCTTTTCTAAAAAGCCCACTTTATCTATAAGCCCAATAGGCAGAGTTTACCCTTTGGTGCACAATGTCCACTGGAGTGGACAGATGCTTTTTCAGTAACAGGAGATGAACAAAAATGTACCGAAATGTATTTTAATAAAGAAAGGTTAACTATTTCCAACATCTCTTATTTGGTAATATTGTTTCTACCCTTCTGGTTTTTGGAGAGTCACAGGATGTGACATCTATTTAACTCCTTCAAAATAACATATATTGAAAAATAGTTATTGAAATGAATTTAATGTCTGTTCAGAGTTAACATACATTCTGTTGGGACTCCCATAAAAGGTTTAAAATAATGCTTGTGGTTTACACTGAGACATAAAGGTTGCAGTGATGATGATGAAGTATGTATGCATTGTTCAGTGTCCACATACTTTTGGCCATGAACTGTATCTCCATACTTGTTAAGTTAAACCGTGACAGAATATGTTATGTTTGTTTTTTCTCATTTGGGTGGACAGGCCCTTTAAATCCTGCTGCATCTGCAGGCATCTGGCTTAGCATGGCGCCATCTGCTGGTGCTCCAGGTGTACAGACATCATCTATGATCTCCAGACAGCTGCGGGGAGCCTCAGGTCAGGCCAATTTCCAAGCTACTGAATAGAAAGTGAGGAGAGTAATCTCACAGACAAAAGCGAGTGATTATCGGGGAGGAGCAGAGCTGCACTCGGTCTTGATTTTACCATTTCTGTCAACCCTTCCTGTGCACCTAAACCTGGCCCCAACAGGTTATTTATCACCTGCAGGTCAATACAAACCCTGGGTAACTGCTGACCAGGACAGTAAACTCTGATTGATGCTCCTGACCTGCCAGAGGCCCCCCCGCCCCCGGCTGCTTCATTCTGCAGATGGACTCTTTTACTTCTCGGGGATCTGTTAGCTCACGGATGGAGCAGTGATTAAGTGTGCGCTGCCTTCATCGCTCAGCCTCGTATCTCCACACACAGGTCTTCTTTACAGTCCGTGACAGATAACGACAGAGTGAGTTCATAAAAGGTTACATGAAAACAGGAGGTCAAGAGGATCTTCAGTTGATGCTCTTGTCTATGCTGCAGTAAACCTTAACGGGAGAGCACTTCAGTGTTTACAACAAAAAGTCGATGCTGTCGCTGTAAAGAAGACTGCTGACAAATATCAAGTGTAGATGGATTGCATTCTGGTTTATTTCCTGCTAGGTAGAATCCTGCTTTGTTGATCAGCCAAAAATGTAAAAGAGAAACCCTTATTCATTGCCCTTGAAAGAAAGATGTCAGCCCATTAATCCACTCAACATTTCACCTGACATAGACAGAGACAGAAAATTTAACATAATTCAATTGAGTCTCTCTCTTTTTTTTAATGGTTTTAACCCGATCGGGGTGAGGATGGGGGGGGATTTAGGGCTTAGCTACGGAATGTTCTGAAAATAATCTGTTTTGTTATGGATTAAACTTCACGATTGGAAGATTTTTCAAAGGCCTATGAGGAGATTCAAATAGATCAATATATGTAAAAGTCTGACCTTTTAATGAAAAAAGGTCACAAAAGTCTTTCACTCTACTGTTTTATCCTGAGATGTTTTTGAAAATGTGCAAATGTACATACTGTATCTTAAATCCTCAGCACGTAATGTGAAAATCTTCTTAACTCTTGTGATAAAAGCTTAAAGGAGACATGTTATACTCAATTTCAGTTTCATATATTTTATGTTAGGTTACTACTAGAATAGCTCTGCATGTATTAATGCTAAAAAAAACAAAAACACATCAGGTGTCTCTTATTGTCCAGTGATGTAGCACTGCATTCCCTCTCTGTCTGAAACACTCTGTTTCAGCTCCTGTCTCTTTAAGGCCCCCTGAATACCTAGTCTTCTCTAATTGGTCAGCTCACACATGCCTGAGTTAGCACTGCTCACAACAATGGAGCAGCTGTGCTAAATTCTTACGTGGCAAACTACCCACTAGGCATAAATTACGCAAGTGAGTGACACGGTGACGTCATCAGCACATGGTGTGAAGTCACAAAGTCACAGGATTAAGGCGGGACTACTGACGAGGAGCTTCTGTTGGTGCGGACGTTGACCTTTTTCGACTTTTTAAGACCTTTTACATGCTGGGAAAAACTTATATTACACACTGACAGAAAGAGCCCAATGTTTAAACAGATAATTAATCAGTAAATACAAACATTTAGGCTTGAGACCAGGCCAATTCAGAAAATAGAAAACTTTCTGCCATGTTGCTTTTAAACATTAAACAGTAAATGCATGTCTTTCTCTCCGATGTTCATTTCGTTTCCTGCCTTCACTGAACCTTTTGTCAGCTTTCAGAACCTGCCAGTCATCAGAGCTCAATGCTGGGAGGGTACACTTCACATTTTCATGTCTGGAAGAGACAGATCCGTGCTCCCATCTCACATTACCTGTGTGTTTGATAATGGCACTCCTAATGAAAAAGGAAATCAAAAGATTATAATCTCCTGCATTAGAGGAAATGGTGACTGCTGCAGACGGGTGAGAAAACTGTCAGTCGACGAGTTGCTACTGTGTCTGTATCTGCTGATCCGTCACCGATGGAGTCGCACCAGCACAGCTCGTATCGAAGCCATCAGTGGAGGAATAAGCGTAATAAAGAAGAGGCGCTATCAACTTAGGAAGGCACACACATCCACATGGTCCATGAATGTCCTCGTGATGAGATGTTTTACAAGAGATACAGGTCCGAAGTTTCAGTTTATTACACAGCTCTGATTAATATTTACATGAGTCTCAAACGCCAAAGATTTTAGAACGTGTCCAGTTTCAAATATCAGGAAACCAACCGAAGAACATGCGTTGTAAATCATAAGAAGATCATTTTGATTTGATGAGATGTTTGCTATGTGAATACACGGTAAAAACCCTCTCTCAGTTCAAGCACAGTTGAAACTACACAGCTACAAGTTTCTGAGACAAGTGTTTTTGCCCTCTGAACTCCTCCTAGCTGCTCCTTGTGACGTGCTGCTTTTATAACATAATCAAACTGCAAATAAGATGAATGCATTTCTTTTTTTTCCCCTTTAACAAATAAAAAATCCTTTATTGCATCCAGTACGCTCCATTTCCACTTCCTTCAGCTGTGTCATTCTCGTCTTAAACTGTTTATGGGAAGCCTTCGAGAGCTCTTAAACTCTCCCGTCCCGGCTGTTTATCTTTGGAAGCCTTGACTAAAATAAACCACACTCAAGTGGCAGTGAAATCACTGCACGACATCTGGACTTTCTGATGGGTGTTCCTTTGCCTTTTCCCCCATACTGTATATATTTACACTTATTCTCCTCGTCTGGCTTATCTCATTACTTCTATTTCAATGCAAACAGTCAAGTACTTGTATTTCTTCGACAATAATGACGTGGACAATTTGTGCTCTCGTTATCGTTGAGCTCCAAGTGAATATTCGCACTTTCGTTATTAAAGCCATATTTATGGAAACGATAGTAGACATTACCCTGTTGATTTAGTGGGCAGCTCGACGTCATTGTACTTCCTGCTTGTCTTTGTTCTCAAGTCTGTGAATTGACAAAAGATACATAACTCTGAACACTTCTGTAAGGGGAGGACAAAACGCATTTTGGTCAGGTGGTAAAACAACAATCAGCCAGTTGTCAGAACAAAGGAGGTTTGTTCTGTGGAGCGGTACAGCTGTCAGCGTTCGGCCACACGCGTGCTAAAAGCTTTTTCAGTTGTTTTCCAGTGAAGAGCACACAATCGAGGCGAGGTGGTGGAGGCGGAGAGTGAGCGGCGGTGGTGAGACAGCTGGGCGAGACCGCTGCCAGATGAGAGACCGCTGTTCGAGACGGCGTTGCAAGATTCGTAAGCTTGAAGTCAGTGGACATTTTTAAAGAGACGCTGGGACATTTTCCAGCAGTTTTTTTTTTTCAGCCAAAAAAACGGTTCTACTAACCCTAACCAACTAGTTTATGTGCCTAAACCTAACCATGAGCACAGTGTTGCCAAAGTAAAATTAGAAATGTAACATAAACTACAGAAAAGTACTGTGCAGCGGCGACATGTATTGTTGCAATCATCACTGTTTCATACACACTAGTCATTTTTCCATTGGAAAAGACGCCTTCACAGAGGTTGATTGATGGCTGATCTCTGGGAAAAGCAGCGAAGAGCAACAAAACCTGAGACAGAAACAACAATGGAAGACCTCACAGATTCCCTCTGTGAGACTTGTTGCATTACCTCGTGGCAAGAGTGACGTATGCTTTCAAAGAGTGCACTGACTGACTTATGGAGAACCAGGTGTGCCTTGGGCAGGAGGGGGAGGAACATCTGTAAAGGGCTGGTGCGGTGGACGTTGAGCCTGAGGGGGTGGATCTGTGCCAGCCTTCCATTGGCTTGATGTCATTGCACGCTTCATCATATTCACTATTCACTGCTGTAACAGCTGAGAGAGCGTGAGGCCAAAAATGATTCAGACTGTTCATCTGAAAGTGTTGGATTTTCCCTTTGTGTGTGTGTGTGTGTGTAGTCTTGTTTTCATGACGAGTTTGATTACAAAGGAGCTTCTGTACATTTATCAACGGCCAAAGCAAATTCATCAAATTGAGGTTTTATCTCAGCTTTTACCTCATTTATGTTCTATGACTCCCGTGTCTTTTGTGGTATCGCTTTTTTATGTGTGTTTAACTGTTGCAAAGTTAATTTCCAGGGAGTTGTAAAGAAAATAATTCAAAGAAATGCAGTTGGAATTATGTTGCGTATCCTTGAAAAATCACATTAAACTTAAACAAAATTAAAATATCCAGGTAAAACACAATAAAAGGACAGGAGGCAACTCACTGTGCCATGTGAGATGAAACAAAGCTCACTCAGACATGATGTGCTGCAGGAAAACAGTCAGAGAGCTTGTTGTGTGTTGTGCGTGAGGTCGGGGCAGACAAGGACAGCAGCAGCCTCCCCGAGGGTTTGTTTGTTGAAAGCAAATAAAGAGGACGTGCCGGAGAACACAGAGGGCAGTGTGTGGGACCTGACCCCGAGAAACCAGCTTTGTGGAAGGCGTCAGAAATGTGATTCAGCTGCAGATGTCTGTTATCAGATCAAGAGGGCCGGAGCTCATCTGGACTTCAGATGAATGTGCAGTCAGTCAGCGCCCACTGATGGTTCATGAGTCATCAGCAACTGGCTGCACAATGTCAAAAAAATCAACTTATCAAAAATATTGTGCAATCTTTAAAGAGGTGAAGGTTTCAAACCCAAAGATTTAGAGGTTAAGCAGAGCAAATGATTGCTGTTTTCCCATTTAGAAAAGGAAGGATAGAACAAAGTAAAGTCATCAAATGTCAATGAACATGATTTAGTTACAAGCTCTTCAAAAACGAGAAGCAATCCAGGGACTCAAAACAAGAAAAAGGAACCAAAATAACGGAAGGAAATATTAAAAAGCCTTTACTGCCGTGGCCAAGTCATTCATCATGAAGATGCCAACACGCCTCAACCGTCAGGTCTTCATCAGGGATACAGATAACAAACAGCATGATGTGGCCCCACCTATGTGGTAGTCACAGCCAATATGAGGCACTCACATGACCCAGATGATTACATGCCAGGTGAAACAAATACAAGATAATGAAGCAATGAAATAACATGCAAACATACAAAAAACAGACATGCACAAAACAAATATGATACCTCAAAAGGCTGTTAAAGTAGTATGATAAGAAATATTTGACGGAACACAACGAACGTCGAAATCTTCCCTTTGGTTGAGTCAAAGTATTCTGTCCCCTCCCCCGACTAAAGGTTTGATGACTTGCTTTCCATTGTTATCCATGAATAGTTTTATAAATGACTTTCCAGATCATTGTGACAGAGGATGTTTTCTTTCCATATCACCCACTAGAGGTTAAAACAAACCAACAAGGGGTTGTTTCGATCATCCTGTGCGGAATTATACATTCTAGCCCGGGGGCAAAATGACTAAATTGCAGTGTTGGATTTGTCTCACCTAGTTTTTAAAATGGTCTTGGGTTGGAAATAAGCCTTCCAGCTGTGAACACCGTTCAGTCAGCGCTCCAGTCTTTTTGCTCGTCACCTCTGGCTGAGAAGTAGATTGAAAACCCTCTTAGACAAAAAAGAGCAAATTGAAACAAGTTTAACCAACTGTGCAAATGGTGCTTCACGTGATTATTTCTTAGGTTAGAAAAAAAAAAGGATTTAATTATTCTGGAATATGACTTTCTTCAAATACCCTTATGGCAGTCTGCTGATTAAAATAGAAGTGGAAGCCACGCAGAAAGGTGTGAAAAATAAAACATTTTCCAGAGAATAACTGGAAAAAAGACTGTGTGAACTTTTCAAGAAGGCAGTAAACGGCAAGTGCAGGATGCACGTCGGCAAAGTAAACATGGAAAGGCAAACGCACAGACTCTCAAAAGGCGGCGATACTGCAGCAGGTCAGGCAGGGTCAGGCCTTAAAAGATTGAATACAACCAAAGCTTACAGAGCTGAATGACGTAGCTGTGAAAGTATCCTCTCAAGCACCATCTTCAGGGCAGGTGAGTGTCCCTACTTGATGTATTTTGACAGCAACAAATCACACGGAGTGACTGAGAACTCTCTCTAATCACTGGTGTGTCTGCCGCCAGAGGAAACAGCTGCTGATCCTGCATCCTTCCAGGTGGTTAAGAGCCACAGTGTTTACGCCGACCATCTCTGACTTTCCACTGACGTGCGCCGCCGACGCCGGCTGAGTCAACACGGTGTCTACCTTACGCTTGTTTCATCTGTTTTCTGGCTGCTGTGTCATTGTTTTTTTTTTTTTTACCGCAGGTTGCTGTGGTGCAACACGTTGTCGAGGGGTTACCTGTCTGACGCGCCATAAATCATCTGAGGTGGGGAGATAAAGCAGTCAACACTTGCACGCTCACAGAGATGTATCGGCGTCAATTTGTTTGTGTTTAGAATGCAAAACCTCTGACCACTCATGGTGTTTTGTGAAACAACACAGCGGAACTGAAGCAATTAAGATGATAACTTTGCATTATTTGCGGTTGGGTTGGTTGTGTTGATACAGCAATATCAAAGCGTCTTGTCCTTTCCATGACTCAATGTGGAAAGACCTGTTGGCTTCAAATATTGAAATACAAGTTCTAGATGATTACAGCAATTTAGGTACAACACAGAACATTATGTGGTCAAAGGTGTGACGTCATCGCTGTGCACATTTTATATCACACATCAGTTTGAAGGCATGAGCTATAGGGCGACATAATTTGTGTGCATTCCCACGCCTCTACTCTTAAACTCTCTAATGCAGCCTGTCATTCTGACCTCAGGTTCATTTGATGGGACTGTCCTAAAACACATCCGTGGTAACTATTTGAGAAAGCTGGTTGGCAGTGAGAAGAAAAATGGCACACCCGTCTTTTGGCAGGCTACCTGAGTATCCATCATGTCTTCTTAACTGTGAATCGAGTTCACTTTGCACGAGGTCTCAGGAACAATTGACCCTCGAAAAAAACAAAAACATAATATCAGCACTGAGATTAGGAAACTGAGTTTGACAAAATTTTGCATCACACAAGTGGCACAATCTGCAGGAACTTTTAAGATCAGACACGTCGATCCCCTTCAATCAATTTCCATTGATAGTCTTCGAGTGGTGTTTTCTTTGGTTCCATGCTGTCTTTCTTGGTGTTTTTGTTGCGCAACCGGTTGATGTATCTTCATATACCTCTACTGCTTTATATCTATTGTAATGTTGACATTTATCTAAAAATATAGTTATGATATTGTTACGAGTTGGGGAAAGCCCATGGATGTTTGATTCTAAAGTGGGTGTGGTTCTCGCACCGTGAGTGAAGTGGTAAATCACCCCAGTTATATGTTGCTAGCTATGTGTGGATTGTGTGTTAAATGGACAGTGGATCTCTGGTTGGAGCTTGCCAAAGTGAACTCTGTCTACTGCTCATTGCTGACACTTGCTGTAATATGTTGTACGGGATCGTTTAATATATATCTTCCCTACTTTTTTCTACCAGGTCAATCTGATGAGGAAATCCATGAACTTTGTGCTCTGATACATATTTTTGTATCTTCTTATCTTATGCAAAATCATAATGTAATTGTAATGGGAATGTTACTTTGCTGGATTAATTGCAAACCTGCATCTGATTTTGTAAAGAAACACCTGGTGCCAATGAAGAACAGAGCAACTCTTATGTAGTAATATGCAAAGTGCGTAGTTCGCTTCTTGTTGTTATTGTTGTATTGTAATAAGGCATCACCGCAATAGAGCTTGATCTCAATGCCATTAACTCTTATTAAATACACTTAATATGAATACCACTGAAACACTATTACATCTTAGACTATTGTTCTTCCAATCTTCTGGCAACAGTTGCACTTTTAGTGCAGAAAAAACTGATAGGTTTGCATGTAAAACCCAGATCACCCTGTGAGCCAGGCCTTATCATCCCATATCAGCATTAGTCCTCACTAATGGGAGCTGTTACTTGTGTGTGTGTTTCTGTTTCTGTTGACTGTGTTGGTAAAAATTGGTTGTGTGGTGCAAGTGGCTTCCTGATTTTTTTAGAGGGAAGATAGTTTTCAGTTTGTAGGATCCTTTTTTGGTCTCGTTGAGACAATCTTTGTGTTTGGTAAATAACATCTGAATCTTGATTTGGGAGTTTCATTTGTAATATGTTACTCCCCACAGTCCCTAGATCTCACAGGAAGATGCAGCAAGATTAATCATGTGGTGAAACCAGAAGATTGGAGGCTGGTAATAAATTGTCCAGCGGATTTAGAATCACACCTAAGTGTGATGCGTCCACATAGTTTTGGCCATAATGTATCCATATGCATTTGTCAATTTACGCCACTAGAGGGAGCTGTTGCATTGTAAAAACTGAGCCATGTCCCCAAAAAGTAAGTGAGAACGTAACAGATCAAAACCAAACCCCTGATAAAGATTTTTACTTCCATAAACAAAGATTCTTCTGCTGTATCATCTCAAGTCATAGTCACAGCACGCTGTAGCCTTTGCCAGCATACGACCTGTGGAGACCTGTGAGCTGGCACAAGACCCTGAAAACATGGAGAGAACAGGAGCAGACTGAGGTATGTCTCTCTCAGAGGGAACAGTACAGACAGCACAACCACGAGCCAAAATATCTGCATTATAGTTCTAACGTGTGCCCGTTCACTACAAGTCATGGATACTGTACTTTTTACATTTAAGTCAGATCGTTTCCTTTCATTCGAAGCATCTGCTGTTTTGCTTTAAATTTTTTTAAGTATTAAAAATAAATGAGCAGACTCTTGAAATGATCTGAGGTGTGCCTTACATGATTCGTGCAAAAATTGTAAAACTTGCAAAACCACTCTGGTTTGACTCAAAAAGCCCACTTTCCCTTTTTTTTCCACCAAGCAGGTATGTTTGCAGCAGAGACCGGTACCAAATGATATAGAAACACAGAAGCTCACCACCACCACCACCACACAGAGGAGCATTGATTTAGCAGCTGGTGGTAACTTCTCACTCTGGTTGTATCAGGTCACTGCAATTAGCTCACAAGTGCCACCGTCCAGTCCTGTCGTCTGCACGGAGGTAACAGAGCCGTCTCTGTGCTCTGTCATCCTCCTGTTATGTCTGCTTTGCTCCTGCACTGGAAATTTCCCCTCTGCAGCGAGCAGGTTTCACTCTGCTAGGACCTTTTGCATCCTGCTCACAAGTTTTCTCTTGTGATTTAACTCAGATGTGCTACTGAGATGATGTTTGAGTGCACCAGCCTAGACATGGTTTGGGTGTTCAGATGATAGCAGAAACTGTTTCCTTCAGCTTTCAATCACATTCTCCTTCTGCGTACTTTCTTTCCTTTATCCCGGCGTCTTTCTGTAATTTAAATTCACCTTGGAACTCGACTCTATTTGGTTAGGTAATACTCGATTGGCCCCGAACCATAAGGTTTCTTGATAGATGCTGGCAATATTTGACATCACAGAGGGTTGTTTTTTGCAGTTTTTGAAGTTTTTACTTCCTTAATTGTCTCCTGTCCACCTGGATCAAAAGTGATTCCTTCAGCTGCACAACAAAGATTTCAACCTATTTCCTAAGTTGTGACTCAAGAAAAATATAAAGGGTTTTACTATGTTTGTTCAAAATGGAAAATTCTACTAATATACATTTTTGCATGACATAAATAATAATGTTGAATCAAACGTGTGTGTTGGATTAAGACATTGTTGCAGTTTAGGGAGCTGAAATATTTAAAATAATGTTTAATTACGCAGCACATTTTGTTTTTATCCATACTGTCAAAAGACAAAAAATGTCTCACATTGGTCCACATATACTTTAGTACTTTTTGTCTTGATTTGATGTATGCTTTGGGGCTTCCAAACTTCTAGAAATAACACTTTGGAGAAGACTGTGTACAAAATCAACTCCATACGGAAATGATCTTCTCTGTTTGCTGTGGAAGAAGTTGACTGACGTGCACAGACCATTGACCTCAACCCTATTCAACACCTTTGGGATGAACTGGAACGTTCTCTGACTGACTCTATGAGAGCAGATCTCTGCATCCTGGCTCTCGTGGAAAGACTAGTCAGAAAAATTAACATCAGATGCAACCTCATGTTTATTTGTTTTGTTTTTTTATGCTGAACGATCAGAAATGGTTGTGATGTTAAGCGGTCTACATATTTTTGTCCATTTAACGCAGCTCTGTGACTCTACTGTTGTGTTAATACGTGTGGGGCACACACTGTGACAAGGCTGCGGCCATACATCGAAATAAAAAAACCTGGAGGCAGCGTTCTATTGTGTCCATTGTATCCTTGAAAATCACCCTCGTAACATTAAAACAATGGAGCACTGTTCAGTCGACTTCATTCTCAACACGTTGCTGTTGAACACTACAGCGCACAATGAGAGCCCGGGCTTGCCTCGGGCCGTATAATTAGGTGCCTGCTTTTGGTGTAAATTAATTTGAATGCAGTCAAGAGACTCGACTCCTGTCTCACGAGCATTGCCTAAAACTTTTATTTGTTTCTCGAGTTACCATGGAAACGTTGTGCCACGCTCTGGTGGAAAAAAAAAAAACGACTGTGAGCAGCACTACAGGCATGAGACCTCACTGACACAGACTCAGATACAGATAATACGCAGGGTTTGGAGAGTGCGGCTGCTGGAAATTATTTTTCAGCCTGCCCAGCTTCATTCTTGTGTATATTTTTCCACAAGTAGCCTCAACTGGCCAGTCCCTGCAGTCCACATGAATGAAACCAGTAACCGGGTTTACTGCGAGTCGTTACACAATTAGATTTGCTATGACTCAATATCACAAGCAGAAAAGAAAAAAAGAACAAGAAATCTACTGTTAATTTCTGACTTTCATTTAAGGGCACATGTTAGTGATCATGGTATCCATCCTGCAGCCCAGTCACCGGAATAAAATGTTAGCAGTTACAGTTTCTGCAAAACCAAATCTTCCAATCAGTAGGTGTCAGAGGTTACGCACCATAATGACATTTCTACTAAATGTATCTTATCACAGTCACGGAACATGTTTACTACCTGACTTTCATGGCTGGAGGTTAAGGGGACGGTGGTGGAATGACCACGATTCAAGTCTACGTTTCAGCATTTGTAAGCAGGCACAACTAGGGAGACCTCAGGTTAATTTCCAGCCATGTTTGTGACAGCCATGTTTGCGGCAATGATAAACGGATATTTGTGACAGGAAGTTGGGCCATCTGCAGCCATGTTTGTGGGGACAAAATTGGGTGTTTTTAAAGAGACCTCGGGCATTGGCAGCAAACCAAACCATGATATTTTCCTAACCCTAGCCAGGTGCCTAAACCTAACCAGACCATAAGCACAGCATTGTGACAACACAACATTTTAACTGATCGGTGTTTTTGCAGAATCATACGTTGCCAGCACTTATTCTGGTAAATTGGTTGCCTCTTGGTAAAGACAGATGAATGAAACCAAACAAATGCACACTGGATTATATTAAACTTTAATGTGCACAGCGTGATATTATACAGTAAAAGCAAGAAAGGAAAAAAAAAAATCTTATAAAAATATCACCTTTAGAGCTTAAAAACACTCAATTCAAAGAACAGGTGCCGTGATATTACCATCCCTGTGAGAAGACAGCAGGTAGACCGAAGGTGACGGAGTTTAAGCGAGCTCAATTTCTCAACAAAACATAACCCCCCCCACCCCACCCCACCCCATTTCAGAAACCCCACCCGACCAGCTCTCCCTTCACCCATCTCTGGGCTGGGAGGCGTCAGTTTTGATGCTTTTGCAGCATCGTGTCCACAGTCGAGAAGCCGGGGGCAGCAGAACAAACAAATTCGGAGGGATTAAAAAAAAGGAGACAAAAATAAAGGAGGGTGCAAAGTTTGATCAGATGACGAATAAAAATCAATCTAAAATCACTCATTCCACCTCACATTGTCCAATTCCAATGCATTAACCTGTGTAAGTACCACAGTGCGTAAGAAAAGAATCTCCACACAAGCTCTGCACACACTGCACATCCTAGGTGCAGTGTGTGCAAATAGTAACTGTGAGTCTTCTACAGCCCTATGCGGATATATAAGGGAGATCTTCATGTGCTGTTCACTAACAATACTTACCCAGAGATTAGTGCACTGGATTGAGGCCACATCCTGTAAAGTCTCATTTTCTGCATAAACACCCATACAGTACATACAGGAAGTTAACCCCTCGAAGTTCTTCATATCATAGTGTAGAAAAAAAAA